>CAUYPK010113663.1:0-50833 GCA_963574355.1 Loris lydekkerianus | reverse complement strand
ATTTGTCTAAGCACGTCTGCAAACGTTCTGTTACAGGGTTTGGAAGAGTATTGAGCAAATTCTCCTCAACGATCAGACAGCTTCGTTTTAGGGACTGACACCCTTCTAGTTCGAGAGGAAGTGCTTCCAGGTAATTACCAACGAGGTCCAGATAGGTAAGGTTCAACAGCTCACCCGCAAGAGGAGACAAATTCATCAAGCTATTTTTCCCCAAAAGTAAACACTGCAGCTTTTTGCACTGAAACAGCCCATCTGGCAACACCTCCATATTGTTGTTGGTCACAGCAAAATACTGCAAATTACTCAGATACTGGATTTCTTCTGGAATGAAGGTCAGGTGGTTATAGCTTAGATCCAAATAAGGAAGTTTGGTGCATAGGAAAAGCTGCAAGGGCAGATTCTCTATATTATTATGGTCTAAAGAGAGCTGCTCTAGGTTGGATAATGCCCCAATCTGTGCAGGAATATAAGTGATGTTATTGTGCCATAACTTCAAGCAGGACAGGTTCTGAAGATGCTGAAAGCTAATTATCTCTTCCACAGTTTTAAGGTTATTTTCTTTTAGGTCTAACTCATGCAGATTGTTCAGGCTGAAAATTGAGTGTGGAATGCGCTCCAGGTCACAGCTGATAAGTTCTAGGCTCTTCAGATTGACCATCTTTTTCAAGTTGTTCAACACAACTAGTTTGCTTCCCTCGTTATCGAGGGACAGCTTCTGCAGGGAAGGCAAGAGGTCTGTGACGACCTGCGGGATGCGGGACAGGCTGCTCTTCAAGTAGACAGTCCTCAGATTTTTCAAGTCCTGAAACCCCTCCAGCTGCATGGTGCCCAGCTGCTCAGGGAGGACACAGCCTGACAGATAAAGCTCCTTGAGGTTCTTCAGGTGAAATACCCAGCATGGGATTTTTCCCATTTCAGTAAATTTCAGGTGGAGGATCTTCAAATTCTCCTCTAGGAAGGCCCGTGCGGGATGGTCGACCACCAAGGACGAGTGGTACACATGGAGCTCCTTGAGGTTGACCAGCTACGAGACGGCAGCGGGCAGCTTCACCTCGGCGATGAGCTCTAGGCTCAGCACTTCCATTTCCTTTAATTCAAATGCATTGTCGGGAAGACCATTGAACATGAAAAGATGCAGTTCTATCTTGTCCTGGGCATTTTTCACCAGCTTACTTTTCAGTTTCTCAACTGTCCATTCATTGTTGAGGTGATCTGTTTCAGTTTATTCTCACTGACCTCTGACAGGAATATGGAGAAACATTTGGAGTAAAGGGGGGCATGGTGATCTGCCAGATGAAGGATAAAGGCAAAGTCATTCTTGACATCAGGGATGTCACTATAATTGCTTTTTTCTCTTAACGCTCAAAGGAATATTGCTTTAGGGAACTCCTCAGCATCCACCACAAGCTGTAGAAGGAGGTGAGACCATAGAGTATAACCAAAATGACATAAAATGAAGCCAGGACCTTAAAGATTTCTGCCAAAGAGTAGACACACTGGTAGTGCTTATAGCCTGAGAAAGCCTGGACATCAATGGAATAGTAGATTTGAAGACTGATGTAGGTTAAAAAATAGGGGACATAAGTTATGATGAAGGCAAACAAAATGACTTTGATGATTATCTGCCTCAGATACACCATAAATGATATCTTTCTGCTCCACGTGCACACGGAATCTCTTTGCCCTTTCAAAGATGGCTTTGGCCTGTTCTCCCTCCTTCTTGTCTAGGACACTGGAAGTTGGGCTTTCTATGCCAGCTGACTCCAAGCCTGGCTGCAGGTAGGACAGTGACTGCTTGCTGGAATCAACATCAGCTGAACATCCTGAGGATGAAAGCAAAATCTTGGACTTGGAGAGTTTCATGGGCCTCACTGACTGCTCAGCCACTGTTTCTGACAGGGCGCGCGTGGTCCACGGAGAATCGAAGCACTTGTGAAGGAAGGCCACAAAATGCTCAAGCCTGGAACTGGTACTGGGGTAGTGAAGCCAAAAGTTGCTGCAGGCTGCAAAGATGAGCCTGTGCAAGAGCACCAGGTAGGGGAAAAACTTTGCAAAGCAGTGGAGCTGTTTCTCGTAACAGACTGTCGGTGGAGGTCATTCTGGATCCGGAGGGGGAGTGGGGATGGGGTCTCGGGGTTCGAGGAGGCATTTGCACTGGCTTTCAGGATGTCCCAAGGCACAGCGCAGTGATTGTCAAACTCCACTTTGCACGGAAGACAGCACAGAACCCTGCTCTGTGTCGGCTGGAGAGCCCCGGCCAGCACGGCCACCAGCAGCATGATCAGGGTGATATAATACCAGAAGACGTCCCACCATTGTTTTAAGATGTGATAAGATGCCTGGGTGTCTGCTAAACATTTTAGTTGTTAGTGTAATCATGACGTCCCCTTGTAGGAGTACAGAACTACAGTGAAAAAAATGAATCAAGTTAATCAGCTACGCTTCAGTGGGAGGTCTACACCTTTTGAAATTTCTTCCAAATACCATCTCTGAGTTCGTTTTCATTCCTGTGAGTGCTGGTCAACTGGAAACTCGTAATTAGTCTTGATCTGAAAAATTCCTGCAGCGCGCCTCCAGCCAGGGAAAGCGCAGTCCTTCTCCTGCCCCACCCCGAGGACTGACCCTCCGGGACAACGCCCAGACCGCTGGGTGGAGAGGGACCACCTCAGCGCGGGCGCCCACTCCACTCGCCCACAATGACCCCCGCACACGACAGGGGTCTTCTCAGTGGCACCGCTCCCTCTCCCGCGGGCGACAGAGAGCCGCGAAGCCGCCGCTCATCCCTGCAGCCGCTCGGCCACCCTGCAGCCTGGTTCGCAGGGGAGGCGTGGGCACTAGCCGCACCTGCTCCGCCAGCCCACCTGCTGCGTCCCCTCTCTAGGTCCTCCTCCAGCTCCTCCTGCTCCAGCCGGGGTGTCGCGCCCCGACCTACCCGCGCCTCTCCGGGCGCGCCGGCGGCGGCCTGGTAGAAAAATGATCCATTTACTGTTTTTCTAAACTTTTACCGCGCTGCGGGCGGCCGCGGGCTCAGCGGGAAGCCCCGGCGCTGCCTGGCTCCCCGCCTCCGACCGGCTCCATACGTGGTAAGGGTTTTAAACATTATCACATTCAATCCTCATAACAGCCCTGTGTGGAAACTATTATCATTTTCATTAAAACAAACAAACAAACAAACAAACTGAGATTAGGAAACGTATGTAGTTTGATTTAAGTCACACAAATTATATACGTTGTGTTCTAAATTTAAATTACATCTATCTGATTCCAAACCAACTATGTGATGTTACAAACGACAGGTTTTTAACAGTTAAAAGTTAAAAAGTTTTAACAGTTTTAGTTAACTGGGCCATTAAGCGTTCCTCAAATCTCTGTTAGGTTTTGTAGCGAGGTAAAATTATCACGATTTACTAGTCACTAAGAAAAACAATACAGGGCGGCGCCTGTGGCTCAGTGGGAAGGGCCCTGGCCCTACATACCGAGGGTGGGGGGTTCAAACCCGGCCCGGGCCAAACTGCAACAAAAAATAGCCGGGCGTTGTGGCGGGCGCCTGTGGTCCCAGCTACTCTGGAGGCTGGGGCGAGAGAATCGCCTAAGTCCAGGAGTTGGAGGTTGCTGTGAGCTGTGACGGCACAGCACCTTATCGAGGGCGATAAAGTGAGACTCTGTCTCTACAAAAAAAAAAAAAAAGAAAGAAAAAGGAAAAACAATACAAAACAACATGATTGTTTGAGAACCTTTGTACCCTGATTTGGAATGAAAATTCTCTATTTTGATAAACCCACGTGTATAGCGAAAAGTTGTTTGGGGTTCAGTGCCTGTGGCTGAAGCGGCTAAGGCGCCAGCCATATACACCTGAGCTGGCAGGTTCGAATCCAGCCTGGGCCCGCCAAACAACAATGACAGTGGCAACCAAAAAAACAGCCAGGCATTCTGGCGGGCGCCTGTAGGAAAGGCGGAGGCAGGAGAATCGCTTGAGCTCAGGAGTTGGAGGTTGCTGTGAGCTGCAATGTCACCTCACTCTCTACCCAGGACAACAGCTTGAGGCTCTGTGTCAAAAAAGAGAGAGAGAGAGAGAGAGAGAGAGAGAGAAGAAAGAGAAAGAAAGAAAGAAAAGTGGGGCAGCACCTGTGGGTCAAAGTAGTAAAGACCGGCTGCACATACCAGAGGTGGCAGGTTCAAACCCAGCCCTGGCCAGAAACTGCAAATAAAATAAAATAAAATAAAAAATAAAGTAAAAAAAAAAAAAAGTTGTTTGGGTAATATTGAGGAGACAGAAGTTTATGAAATTAGATAATCTTGTAAAAATATATTTCCCTTACAGTTTTCCACCTCCTGCTGTGTTTTGTGATGAGACCACCTTGAGATCAGTGCTTATTCACACTCCTTATACAACACTATAGCCACAAAGCAGTAGGAGAAAGTACTATAGACAATGTGCTGACCTGGTAGAAAAATGATTCATTTACTGTTTTTCTAAACTTTTACCATTAATAGCCACACAGGATTATTACTGTAATCCTTAATAAAACCAGTGGTGAGCAAAGTTATACATTAAAAGGAAACAGTTTGGCAGGGTCTCTCAAGCCTATCCTATAATCTCTATTGAACCATTTGTTCCTGGATGCAAGCCACTGCTCAAGGCCCAGGGTGTAATATCAGTTTCTTCCATTTGTCATTTGTTTTTCATCAGTTCCATTTTCCTGGTGTGATGTCACTCTGAAGGTCATGTTGTTTCTGCTTAAATATTATATGCACTGATATATATATATATATACATACATATATATATATATACATACATATATATATATATATATATATATATATATATTTTTTTTTTTTTTTTTTTTTTTTTTTGAGCCTCAAGCTGTCGCCCTTGGTAGAGTGCCGTGGCGTCACAGCTCGCAACCTCCAACTCCCGGGCTTAAGCAATTCTCTTGCCTTAGCCTCCCAAGTAGCTGGGACTACAGGCACCCACCACAATGCCCAGCTATTTTTTGGTGTAGTTGTCATTGTTGTCTGGCAGGCCCGGGCTGGATTCGAACTTGCCAGCTCTGTTGTATGTGGCTGGCGCTTTAGCCACTTGAGCTACAGATGCCGAGCCTGCCCTGATATTTGACCCTTGGGAAAGCAGTAGGTTATCACAGATGCTTTCCCACATCTAACTAGCTCAGGTTGTAAATATCCTTCCTGTTCTCTTCAACAATAATAATGCAAACTTTTTGGGGATTCCAAATAATTCTGAGCTAATCATTTTGTGAAAGGTGCAAATCATTGGCATGTTATTTGCTGATAAAATTTATTTTTTTTTAGAGACAGAATCTTACTTTTTTGCCATCGGTAGAGTGCTGTACCGTCACAGCTCACAGCAACCTCCAACTCCTGGGCTTAGGCAATTCTCTTTCCTCAGCCTCCTGAGTAGCTGGGACCACAGGTGCCTGCCACAACGCCCAGCTATTTTTTGTTGCAGTTTGGCCTGGGCCAGGTTTGAGATTTGAACCTGCCACCCTCGGTAAATGGGGCTGGCACCTTACTCACTGTGTCACAGGCGCCACCCTGCTGATAAATTGTTAAATATAGAGGAGATATTGACTATGGTTATAAAAGAAAAATATGGTCATTCTGTTTGCTTTAATTAGTTTAAAAAAGATGTCTGTAAATGTGGGACTTTAAATTCAAAATATAATTTTTTAATCAACAAAATAATTAAAAAAAAAAAAAAAAGACAGAATCTCATTCTGTCTCCCAAGCTGGAATGCAGTGGCATCAAGCGATCCTCCTACTTCACCCTTTGAGTTGTTAGGATTATAAGACACTGTGCCCAGCCAAATGTGTTGATTTCTGTGCTTGAACTTCTCATGGATGTTATGGTTTTCTTTTCTTTCTTTCTTTCTTTGTTTTTTTTTTTTTTTTTTTTAGACAGAGCCTCAAGCTGTCACCCTGGGTAAAGTGCTATGGTATCACAGCTCACAGCAACCTCCAAATCCTGGGCTCAAGCGATTCTCCTGCCTCTGCCTCCCAAGTAACTGGGACTACAGATGTCCACCACAACATCTGGCTATTTTTTGGTGTAGTTGTCATTGTTGTTTGGCAGGTCCGGGCTGGATTTGAACCCACCAGCTCAGGTGTATGTGGCTGGCACTGTAGCCGCTTGAGTTACAGGCACTGAGCCAATGTTATGTTTTGTTGTTGTTGTTGTTTTTTGAGACAGAGTTCCACTATGTCACCCTTGGTAGAGTGCTGTAGCGTCACAGCTCACAGCAACCGCTAGCTCTTGGGTTTAGGAGATTCCCTTGCCTCAGCCTCCCAAATAGCTGAGACTACAGTTGCCCACCACAACACCTGGCTATTTTTTGTTGTAGTTGTCATTATTGCCCAGAAGGCCCAGACTGGGCTTGAACCCACCAGACCTACTGTATGTGGCTGGCTCCATAACCACTGAGCTATGCATGCCGAGCCATGAATGTTATGGTTTGAATAAATATGTCAGTCACAAATTCAGTCAATAGGAATGTCACCAAAATGGCAGAGAGGGAGATACTGGCTTTCATCCTCCCATACAAAAATAAACACAGACGTATTCACAGACCAGAATAGCTCAGGAAGGGCTCAAGACACCATTAAAGAATCTGTAGCAAAACAGCGGAGCAGGAATATTTAGAAAAAATTCACATATAAAGAATTACTGGTGACGCGAGCTTTCTGGAGATGGTCAGGAGGAAAGAAAAAAGGCAGAGGTTATTGCTGTCAGTCATCTAGTGGGAGCCAGAGCAGTTAGGCAAGAGGAAGACATAAAAAGCATCCAAATAGGAAAGGAAGAAGTAAAAGGTTCTCTTTGCTGACAACACAATTTTTTATCAATATAGAACCCTAAGGACTCCATCAAAAAGTTACAACTTGGTTGGCATCTGTGGCTCAGTGGGTAGGGCGCCAGCCCCATATACGGAGAGTCCGGTTTGAACCCGGCCCTGGCCAAACTGCAACAAAAAGTAGCCGGGCATTGTGGCAGTGCCTGTAGTCCCAGCTACTTGGGAGGCTGAGGCAAGAGAATCGCCTAAGCCCAGGAGTTGGAGGTTGCTGTGAGCTGTGACGTCACAGCACTCTACCGAGGGTGATAAAGTGAGACTCTTGTCTCTAAAAAAAAAAAAAAGAAAGAAAGATAACTAACCTGTTTGTGGGTTAGAAAAATTCATGTAATTAAAATTTTCATTATAATCAAAGTGATCTTATTGATTCAATACAAATGTTGTTAAAATTTCAATGTCATTCTTCATAGAAAAGGAAAACATAGTCTTAAAATTTGTATGGAATCCGGTGGCACCTGTAGCTCAGTGGCTTAGGTGCTGGCCCCATATACCGAGGGTGGCGAGTTCAAACCCAGCCCCGGTCAAACTGCAACAAAAAAAAATTGCTGGGCATTGTGGTGGGCACCTGGAGTCCCAGCTACTCAGGAGGCTGAGGCAAGAGAATCATCTAAGCCCAAGAGTTGGAGGTTGCTGTGAGTTTTGGTGCTACAGCATTCTACAGAGGGCAACAAAGTGAGACTCTGTCTCAAAAAAAAAAAAAAAAAAAAAAAAAAAATAGAGAGCCCAGAAATAAATTCATGAATTTATGATTCATTGCTTTTTGACAAAAGTGACAAGGACACACCATGAGTAAAGGATGATCTTTTCAGTACTGGTGGAAGTACACCTGCGGGGCATCTTACAAGGGTATATGTGAAACTCAGCAAATGTGAAATGTAAATGTCTTGGCACGGTAACTGGGAAAATGCCAGGAAGGCTATGTTACCTAGTGTGATGAAAATGTGTCAAATGGTCTGTGAAGCTAGTGTATGATGCCCCTTGATCACATCAATGTACGCAGCTATGACTTAATTAAAAAAAAAAAAAAAAGAAAAGAAATTGCATTCCCACATTAGCGCAACCCAGAGCCAGACTTCCGTGGGTAACCGCCTGCTCAAGTCTCTGCTTGGCTATCTAATCAGGATATAAAAGACACCCAAATAAAGTCGGGGTCTCCACCTGCAGGCTCCTTTCTCACTCCACATTTATCCTTCACAATGAATTTATTTATCCATATGCACAACCCCAAATTGCTAGAAATTTGCCCTTGTTTTGATATTGTGAAGTCATAGCGGTACATAAATTGAATGAGTTCAATCAACAAAGAAATTAAATAATTAATAGGGATTTTCAAAACAAATATAATGTGCTACTACAGATATCATTTTTAAAACACACTTTTAAGAAGAGACGGTATTTAAAAGGTGTAAATATGCAGTTAAATGCAACAATTTGACTTTGTGATTTCACAGTGGAAAGAGCAAATTGAGGCTGTCTTAATGAAATTGCGTATATATTTCTGGGTTTATTTCTTAACTATCTTCGAAATCAAATACAGCAAAATGTTACTGTGTCTTCAGCTCACAGGGGTGTAACGTTGCGTTCTCTTCTCTACTTCGTTCTAAGTAATACACTGTAAGGTGTCACTAAAGAACAAGGAGCAAAGTTCCCAACATGGATGAAGAGGAGCAAAAAATATAAATAAATAAGGAGCAAAGAAAGAGCATTTTCACAGGGATCCCACCCTCTCGGACCTTGGAGGTCTTCCAAGGAATGAACTTTGAAGAACTAAACTAAAAGGTTTGCTGAGGGCAGACAAATAAACCCAGAATGGCTTCGCTTGTTTATTTAATGGTCTGCAATGTTATAAATATTTCATTGAGTAACTCTCTGAGAGGAATCATTTTGAATGCACAATAAAAATCAAACCAGAAATACTATGCTGGAGAGCACTGCGCTAGGCAAGCCCGTCTCTCCCATAGACAAGCAATATATCAAGGGTAGCTATGACAGGGGGCAGTATGCTGTGGAGGAAAGAGTGTGCTTTGGGTTAAATAAATATGCATCTAGACCCCTTAACTTGCTCCCGGGTAAGTCATTTTACTGCTTTAGCCCTCAGGACCTGTATTTAGTGCACTTCTAATTTTATATGTGCACGAAACCTGGAAAAAAGCAAGCCTCAACAAATGCTAGAATGCTTTCAGTTTTTGTTTTTGGTAATTTTCTTTGTAGGTACAGTCCTATCTACACTATTTTATTTATTACATGGCATAAGGATATTGCTAAATTTGAACAATCTGAAATGATTGTAGGTCATAGCTAATTGACTACTTTCATCTTTCTATTAAATACAATTTTTTATGAGGCATACTTCATAGCACACCATCCATCCAGTAATGTAGTCACAAGGTTTGCATTCACTTGTAACATGTAGCACTTCTAGGCAGAAATACATCTGGTTAGTGTAGCATTCATTAAGAATATGTGGTTTAGCTGGTTCTCACGGTGGGCACCACCCCTGTGATGGGCCTGTATTTAGGGAAGTATTAATGCCAGCTCCTGGAGATGTTAAGAAGATGGCAGAAGGAATTTTGTGCAGCTGCCTAAAATTAGTACACAAATTATTATATATCTTATTAAACAATGCATATTGTTGTATTTAATAAGATATTATATATCTTATTAAACAATGCAATTATTGTACAATAATTGCAAAAACTCCGAAATCTATGATAAACTTCCTTTTTTTTTTTTTTTGCAGGGCTGGGTTTGAGCCCATCACCTCTGGTTTCTGGGGCTAGTGCCATACTCCTTTGAGCCACAGGCATGGCCCTGATAAACTTTTTGAGTACAGCCTCTTAATCAAGGCAATTAACATTAGCTGATATAAAAATTAAAAATTTCAGTTGCTTAATATGGCAAAGTTATGAGGTATGAGTATACAGTATACAGTATTCACCTCATATCTGATGTGGGATGACAGCCCGAGGAGGTGACCCTGAGGTCCCCCGCCCAGTGCTATGTGTTGCTGCCATCTTGGAAGTTAGTCTGTGCGAGGGTGGAAGGGAAGGCGTGGAAAGCCAAGGTGGAGAGAGTGGAAGCTGCATCCCAGCTAGAGCTCCATTCACCTCTGCCAGCTGTGTTAAGGTTATGGAAGAAACACTGACAAGCTGTTACAGGATCCGAGGAGGAAAGAGGTTGCATTACATAGTCATTTACTCCCACCAAACACCTCCCAGCAGGGCTTCCTCTGTCAGTGGCAGCGCTAGTCCAGGGCTGTGGTTGGCATCAGGTTCCAGTATCTCTATTCCTTGCTCTTCTTAGACTTCAGGTGATAATGTTTCCCTGATCACTGCAGCTCTTGGGTATTTTCTCAACACCTGTTTATTCCATAGCCTTGCCCACATCTCTGCAAGTAGCCCTTACATTCCTTCTTGTCAGGTGAGGGTTTGAGATGCTCTCAATGTCCTGTTGAACACAGAGGCCTACTCACTGTAACTCACGTGCCACCATCCAGACGTATTCAGACGGCCCCACCCAACACAGAGGCTCCCGATGTAATCCCCCCGTGCTTTCAGGAAGGGGCGACAGGTTGGCCAACGTCTAGTGATCTCTGCTTTTCAAAAGGTCATTAGCATAGTTCTTTAATGTTGGTGACCAAACACATTTGAGAAATACTGAGACAAAGAAGCTTGAAACGTTTCTAATGTTTTAATCAAAGACATATGAGAAACGTAATATGTTAATGTGCAAAAGGTCAGTCTCTGAGATTAAAAGGTTGTCTGAGGAATTTTCTCTTTGGGTACACATTATTCTTCATGAAGCATCTGATGTGAATAAAATTATTTCTTGGGAATTCAGTTGTGGAAATACTGTTGTAGCTACTTCTCAATAAGCAGCTGGTTAGCTTATTAGTAACTTTGTCTTAGAGAACGTTTTCTGGTTTCATAAAACTAATTTCTTGTTTTTCTAATATCTGTTTAACTTTTGTGTAAAGGATACTGTTCTTACCTCCATCGTCCTTGCTGGAATGCACTGTTCCATTTTGTACTACATGCAATTCTTCATTCCTGCATTTACAGTTTATATTTACACCCATCACAGTCTTCTCCGGTTTTAATGTGTGTTTGTATTACTCAGATATGTTCAGCACATCTTTGCTTCAAATGCTAAGTCATCATTTCTAAGTCATCAAAGTTACTAAGAACCACAATAATTTTAACATTTGTATCTAACCTAACATCTAGGAAGATCATCTCCCTCAAAATCTTTTCTAATAGTACAGAGAGTTAAGAAACAGAGTTCTAAACAGGATCACGGTAAAAGCTACATTTTGAAAATTAATCAGCTGCATTTTTGTCACTGTATGTGGATTATTTCACTCAATATCCAAAAGGACATTATAGGGTAAGTTCTAGGTTTGCCTCACTTTTACAGAGTCATTAATCAAGGCTGATAGGTATTTCAGAAATTGTCATAGTAACACAGCTTATTTGTGGGAAAATAGGAGTTTAAGTAAAGCAAATGATCGCCTACCACAACACTACTGTGGGGCAGGGATAGATCTGTACAATCAGAGGGACATAGAGAATTTTTTTTGTAAATAAAATATAAAACAGGAGAAAATATTGATATCTTGGATTGAAAAGACAGCTTAAAAAAAAAAAAAAAAAAACCCCACCAACTTCAAGAAATGAACTAATGGAACAGAAAAAACAAAACTTTACCACGACTATAAATAATATTCTCAGGGAAACATGGAAATAGAAAAAAAGCATTTACATAGATGAACCAATTAGTAATACAGAATCAGATACATATAAGCACTGAAATTAAATGTTCAGAGTACAAATGGGATAGTAAAACATTTTACCTGAAATAAATTTAGTGAGCTAAATGGGCAGGGGAAAAAACTCTACCAGAAATTACCAGTCATGGATAAAGGAAAAAGGGAGAAACACCTAAGAATGGGAGAGGACATGAAAAAAAAAAAGAAAAAAAAAAAAATATATATATATCTTATACAAAAGGTATGAATCAAATTGACAGGACATGTAAAGCTCAAATATAAAAGACAGAAAGAAAACCAAATAATTGAATTCAAAAGTAAAAACAATTCAGAGAAAGAGGACATCACAGAAATTGTTTTAAGAATGACCAGGAACACATGACAGATGTGGAGACAAGTACCTTCTATGAGTGTTCACAGGAGGGGTGCAGAAGGTAGGGTGAACGGAAAGAGACTCACAGAGTCTTCTAGGACCAAGGAAGTATCATGTCTTCATGTCGCATGCATGTGCAAAATGATCTAATAAGAAAATGCACCAAGTCCCTAAAAGGTGAAGGCCCTAGTCCTGTGGATGTGGTAACACGTGGCTCTGGGAAACCTGGGAGGGGCCCATAGACTTGTGTGTAACGGGCAGGGCCATTACAGAGCCTGGGGAACCAGAACTGACCGTCCCCAGTCTTCACAGGCTGACAGGTTAGATTCTCAGCTGGGTCGGTTTTCAGCTGCATTACCTTGGATGTTGCAATATGTAACTTCTCTAAGAATTACTTTCAAATCTTAATTTATATTTAAAAATTGCTTGTGTGTGTATAGACACATACACACATATATACATACTTGGTATTAGTCTGTAAACTAAAACTGACGTATGTAAAGTGCATGGCCTAGAGCAGGCGGCCTCAAACTTTTTAAACAGGGGGCCAATTCACTGTCCCTCAGACCGTTGGAGGGCTGGACTATAGTTAAAAACAAAACTATAAACAAATTCCTATGCACACTGCACATATTTTATTTCGAAGTAAAAAACAAAACAAGAACAAATACAATTCACACTGCTTCATGTGGCCTGCGGGCCACAGTTTGAGGACGCCTGGCCTAGAGTTTCCAACACGGCAGACGCTGACAGTGACAGCCAGTGGTCTCTAGAGGGGGGCCACCATTTCAGCATTTTTATTTTATTACCTCAATCATCACAACTTCATACAGATGTGATAGTTACATAGAAAAACATTATTGCACATATTCTATGTCTTCTTTTTATGTATTTTATATAGTTTATTCAATATTGTATCTAGCTATTTCTTCATTTTATGGAAGAAACTGAGGCAGAAATTGAGACATGTACTCACAGACACGTACCAGGCTTATGTTGGAGCCAGGGTGGAATTCAGACTGTCTGTTTCTAGAAACTTTGGTCTTAAAAATAGCTATGTGAAGAGAATAATTTTTTTAAGTCACTCTGAGACTATAGAAAAAGAAAAAAATAAAAAAGCTTCATTTTGCCAAAAGAGGCGAGATAATTTCAGACAGAAAGTGGCATGAGTATTTTTTAATAGCAAGTTTAATTATCAAGCTAAATGAATTGCCTTGCTCAATTATTTATACTTAGTGCGTTGTCTAATAAAACCTCAGGGGTTCCGTGAAGTGTCTACGGGAGTAGCTGGAAGAAAGTGGAGCTGAGCACAAGCTTGTGTGGGGGTGAGGTGGGCAAGAGCTTCACCTAGAACATTCTCCTCCTTGCCTGGTTCATGTAAGAGGGTTCCTTATAAAATTCACTTTGAAGAGAAAATTCAAATTTGTCTTCAGATTAATTTTTGAGTCCCCAGTCATGTTATGATGAAAGCAACAAAGGCGATTAAGTCACCTAAGTCAGTATAACCTATTTTCACCCTCTGAATTAAGACAACTCCAAAGACATAAAAATTCAACAAAAGTCTTTTTATTTTAACCTTTCTGAGTGGAAAATTTCTAAAATATTTCTCTTTTAAATGCACCATTTAATTTCTGCTTGTCTTTTAATTTTAGAACAAATAAGACAAACATGGTATATCTGTTATCAAGGGTAATACTCAGTTCCTGTGACCTATTCATCTCAACATCAGGAGATTTTCTTACTGAAGAACGGTTATCTCAGGCAACCAAATGGCTACAGGGTCAAAAAAGCTACTTTATACAATAACGTTTGTAGAATAAATTTCTTTCTCTACATTTGTATAGCTCTTTTGAATTTATAAAATGTTTTTCTTGACCTGATTTTAATTTAAAATTCACATCCAACTTTAATGCCTGGAAATCTCTATTTACATTTGATATATTAGAAAAACAGGGAGATATTTGACTATGTTTACAGTTAAACAACCATGAAGCTGGGGAGCCAAGCCAATTTAAAGCGTCCGATTCACATCCCTCTCTTCTCATTCTGCTATTGTCCTTGTGCAACAAACCTCATATTCTAAATCTGAAATGACACTTTGAAATAGACACCCCATTTTAAACATGAGAAAACAGAAGTTCAGACCTTAAACTGATTTCCCTAGGTAACCCTGTCAAGAAATAGAATTGGGATTCACACTCTGGTTCATTTGAATGTTAAGCCAATTTTCTTTCCGGTACACAACTCTGCTTTTTATTTTCAAATCAGGCAGACTTTAACAGGCCTGGCTTCAAATGCACTATTCTCAATGTTTTACTATTTAATAAATCTTTAGGGTGACTTATAGTTTAGAGGGCTTGAAGGTTGAGTTTGAGGAAAAGGAAATAAAAGTTATGAATGAAGACAGACATCCTTTTGTTTACGAGAGTGTGTGGAGTCTTTTCCCGGCAGGTGTAGCTGAGACAGTTGACCTAGCAAGGTAGTTGATTGGAACTTAGTTATATACCAACTTAACTCAGCTGCTTTTAAGGTTCCAACGATTTACCTGGAGCAACTATAAAGAGCATTCTGTAGCGAGGCAGCTGTCACTTCACCTGAATCATCTGAAGCACCACTGACTTGCCACTGCAGCCAGGACTTAATGGTTTGGAAAATCCCAAGCAGGTTAGAAAGTGCGGCCTCACATAGCAAATCAGAAAGCGCAGGGTCACATATTTCTCTTTCACCCAGGATGGTCAGGCGAAACTGCCAAAGATTGGATTTCCTTTCTGCTTGAATTCCTCGTGATTTTATAAAAGTACTAATCACGCTTCAAGGCCAAACTCAAAGTCTCCTTCTTTTTGATGTCCTCCTTGATCCCCTATAGTGGAATTAATTGATTCCTCTGTGTTTTTATAGTTCTTTGTTTGTATCTCTATTACAAAATCTTCAAAGGGAATCCCAAACCTTTAAGTCAAGCTACTGATGGGACTATGAGAAAAGCAAGGACCTGGTAGAGGGGAGAGTGGCTTCTGAAAAGGAGCTGGCCGGGGAGAGGAGCTGGCCTGGGGAGAGGAGCTGGCCTGGCAGAGGAGCTGGCCTGGGGAGGGGAGCTGGCCTGGGGAGGGGAGCTGACCTGGGAGAGGAGCTGTCCTGGGGAGGGGAGCTGGCCTGGGGAGAGGAGCTGCCCTGTGACTCCAGCTCTCAGCTCCGTTCTCTTCCACATTCATTGGGCAGAATCCAGTAGAATGGCAGCAGATTAGGGGAAATGTGACAGCAGCTGGTGTCCTTGGGAAGGCTTTGCTATTGCCTGGAAGTGTTGAGTCAACACAGGTTGTTAAATCAAATCAGGGGATGAGGATCAGTGGTGTGCTTCCAGAGAAATGGAGTGAGGGTCTGGACCCAGTACCTTCAGAGACAACAGACACATCCAGGGCACAGAGGACGGAGATCTATATGTGTCCTGGGATCTACATATCCACGTGTCCTGGGAGCTCCGCAGGGCTCTGCAGGAAACTGACACGCAAAGACAGGGGTTACTGTACTCTAAGGAAAGCCATGCACCTGCACGTTTCAAATTAAAGAATTGAGTGGGGTTAACCCTTTGGCCAGGAGAATCTGAGTCGGGCAAAATCTATGCTTGAAAGGATTGTAATTTTAAAACACGTAAAGACTGAATATGGGATTTGGAGATAGATGGTTCTGGTTTTCAACTGACTTTAGAGCCCTCAGTCACTCTTTTATGGTTTACAAAGATAGAATAAAAGTTTGGAAAGAAAAAGAAGTTAACTGATGACTCCATACTGAACCTCAGAGGCAAAGCATTCTATAATAGACAGACTCTTATTTGACAATGTGAATGTTACTTTTTTTGCATTGTCATTATTATTATTGCTCAATTAAAAAAAAAAAAAGAAAGATGGAATAAACGTTTGCGTCACCTATTTTCTGGTGAGTGTGAAATGAAGAAGTCTGTGAGCCTGCGTGTGGAGCCTGCAGCGTGGCCGTCAGTGGAGGAAGGGAGCTCAGTCCTTTTCCTCATCTTTGTTCTTTTTCTCCATCTCTTCTTTTTTTCTTCTGACCTAGGAAAAAATAAAATATTTCTATCTCGAGTTTCATTTCCAAAGATTTTGGAGCATCTCCAGCATACAGAAGAGAATGTTAAATATCAGGCACTCTTTATAACATTTGGGTGATTTTAACATCTTCACATTTCTGCTTCCGTTCCCACCGTTTACAGTGTTTGTAGATAGAGTCAAAGCCTCACCATGGAACCTTCCTCTTGCTACACCCCAGAGAGAGCCTTGTCTGGAATTGCACTCTGCATTTCCCATGCATGCCTTGGTATCTTGTACCATAAACTATATGCCACTGTTTGGGCATTTAAATAACATTGCATATAACAAAATAACACAACATGTAATATTTTGCAACTTTCTTGACCAGATATTACCTTCTGAGATTTATTTTTGAGAATAGAGGTACAGCAAGCTTATTCATTTTATTTTGGTTATGTTTCTCCATGACGATAAAAAAATTAAATCAATTTTATTTGCTTACTTACATCAAAAGATAATACTATTTCTATATTTTTAATCTATTTACAGTACTATTCATTGAACATCATTATACATGCATTTTCAGGAATGCACAGGAATTTCTGTTTAAGTCATTTAAAATGAAATAAAAAGGTAAAAGGGTATGCTTATTTTAATTTTTCTAAATAACCCAAATTTTCTCTTCAAAATGCCAGGAAAAGATACAACCTGAGAAGTTCTTAGAGAAATGAAAAAGAAGGAAGGAAATAATCAAAGATATTAGAATAATTTAAAGCCTATGATACCCATAGCTGGAGCAAATATTAAACACAGTCAAACTGTAGAGAAATTATAATGCAATCTCATACATTGCTGTGGAGAATGTACAATCATATGTCCACACAAAACTTGTACATGAATGTATTACAAGTAATACAACATTATTCATAATAGCCAAACGGTAGAAATAACTCAAATGTCCATTACCCGATAAATGGATGAAAAAAATGTGCTAAATCCATGTGATGGAATATTACTTGGCCATGAAAATGAATGAAGTACTGACAGAAATGCTGCACCATGAATGAATCTCAAGGACATTATAGTAAGGGGAAGAAATCAAGTACAAAATGACACATGTCTCGTCTGTTCTTATGAAATATGCAGAACAGTGAAATCTATAGAAGCAGAATATAGATTTTGTGTGCCAGGGCTTTCAAGGAGATTGACTTAGTGGGGGAGTGTGAGGGAAAATGTCCATGGTTTCTTTTTGCGTTGAGGAAAATGGTATAAAATGGACTCTGGTGATGTCTGTACTTACCTGCAAGTTTAGTAAAAACAATCAAATGGTACATGGTGAAGGGGTGCATTGTATAGATTATGTCTCAATAACAGCATTAAAATAAATATTTTAAATGTATCAGTTTATTTACGTGTTATTACAATAAAAGCATTTTGGTCTTTTTTCACAGTATTATAACAATAAAGTTTTCCTAATGGCTTGTGATGGTCTATGTGTAGAATCCAAATCAAATTTCATACAGTAACTTGAATCCAGTAGGCTTGTTGAGCTCTTATTAGGTCTAAAAACCTGTGTATGTATTCTTATAAATTTTCCCTGTAGATGTCATATACACAATTGCACATACAGGGTCTCTCTTTTTAATCTGTGTGGAAGGAAAGTGATGAACATCAGTTATCATTTCTTTCTTTTTTTTTTCTTTTCTTTTTTTTTTTTTTTTTTTTTTTTTTTGAGGCAGAGTCTCACTTGTCACCCTCAGTAGAATACTGCAGCGTCACGGTTCACAGAAACTTCAAACTCTTGGGCTTAAGTGATTCTCTTGCCTCAGCCTCCCAAGTAGCTGGGACTACAGGTGCCCCCACAATGCCTGGCTATCTGTTGTTGTTGTTGTTGCTATTGTTGTTGTTGTTATTGTTGTGAAGCAGGCCTGGGCTGGGTTTCAACCCACCTGCCCTGGTGCATGTGGCTGGATACCTATCCACTGAGCTATGGGCACTGAGCCTATCATTTCTGACATAAATAAATTACGTGCTTCTTAAGACTCACCACTGAATATTTTGTTTAGTGTATCTTGGTAGAAACACTCAAATACACTTTCTCAGAAAAGATTTCTCTGACCTCTCTTTTGAAAATTACAGTATTGTCCACTATCCAATACCCCATTCTTCTTCATTACAGTTCTTTATTATTTTTGTATTTATAATTTTTTTATTTAGGATGTTTGTTTATTTGTTTGTTTAGTTTTCCTTCTAGTAGTGGGTTTTTGTGAATGTTCCCCTCAGAGTCAGTGTTGCAGGACCAGAAGTGAATGTGGCCATTCTACTCGGTGGGCAAAATTCTTGTAGTTCTGGCCAACATTTCCCCTGATGAACGTTGGTATTTTGGCTAACTCTTGAGCTATTGACACTCTTGGACTAGCTATTTGTTTTGACATTTGGAAAAGCACAGACTGATTAAAGATGACAATCTTTGGCTACTTCCTGAGTAATTACTAGCATAAAAGGAAAGAAAGATTTATACAGACCTATTTTGAAAAGTTAGGATTCCACTCTGGCCATTCTCAGCTGTGATAAATCTTTCTTCTCCCTAATGGAAACCTTGTCCAGTGTGGCTAGCACAAACTCTAAATAAGAACTGGGCCTAAAGGGGCTTAATAATTTATTTTTACTTCTGGTCAAGTTTTTAAAAAGTGTCACTGTTCCTTTTGCACCAGATCCTTTCAGTTGAACAGTCTAGGTGGAATTAGGTGATGATTGAAAAGAAAAGTAAAAAGTGAAATCATAGCTACTGGAAAAGAAAAGTGAAATCATAGTTACTGGAATGAGACATCTCATTGAGAGGAACAGCCCCAACTCCTGGGGAAGAAATGCCTGAGACCCTAGAATCTGTGCGGGGGGAGTGATGCTGGTGATGGGCAGCTTTAGAATTGGCCGCTGGGACTTCCTGACAAAAGAAAATGTTCTTTACTGCTCTCTGGAATTGATAAATTCCCTAATCATAGCTGACTGTTGGATGTGCCATGCCCTGCCAGAAAACTCCCATAGTTCCACTTAAGCCCCATAAAAATTCTACTGGAAAGATCAGGGGCTAATCTAACTCCTGCCCTTGTGAGCTCTTCTGCCTGTCTTCCCTGCCCCAGTCCCACGGTGCTTCTGCAGACATTCTGGGGGACAAGTTAGTGCCACCTGACTGACAACATGAGAGCATCGGATGGGACAGGCTTGACAGATAACCCTCAGGCAACTCTTTCAAAAACAAGCACTAGCTTCAATTATTAAAAATGAACGCAAAACTCTAAAGCCCACTAGCTGTCCCAGACACCACAACGAGGTCACTGTCAAGTGGTTCCCTTCCACAATGACGCAGGCCCCAGGTGAGGAGACAGTTGTAAACAATATTTTTTGTACTGGAAGCCTCATGTGCTCCCTGTGACTTCACTGTACGTGTGAAATTTGGCCTTTAACTCTCCTCCCTTCTCCAAACCCAATAAATTGTACCTTGGGGATAGTTGTAGGATATGTAAGTGTTTAAATAAACACAGCCAGCAGGTCATGCAGCTCTCAGATAATTACAGAGATCTCTCCAAAGTGAGGCCCTCCAAGCGACTTGGTTAAGAAGGCTTCCAGAGAGGGAGCCAATGGGTGTTTCATGCACATCCTGCAGACGCGTTCTTCACTTTAGCGAAAGAGTTTGATGGCACCATTGTGGCTCTGCCAAGCATTTCTGCCTCACCTCACTAGCCAGACGCTATGGACGCAGAATTCTCTTGTGTGTCCAAGGCAGAGTCTGTGTGTCCACTAATAGGTCTCTAGGGTGGATCAGGTGGAAAGGTCAACCCAGACATTGAATACGAAACTACCTGGTTTCCCAGTGTAGATCCTCAAAGTTGGGAATTTATGTAGCTCCGGGACACAGTGAGGACAATATTGTGACATTCCCTTATTCTGTTATTTAAAGCCCTGTTGCAAAAATCTTTAATTACTGTATATACTCGAGTATAAGCCGAGTTTTTTCCGCACAAAATTTGTGCCAAAAAACCCGAACTCAGCACAAATTTTGTGCCGAAAAAACTAGGCTTATACTAGAGTATATACGGTATTATATAGAGTACATAGATCAGATTTTGGCCGAGCCTATGTTGCTCAGATAAATCACAGTGTCAGAAGACTAGGCATCCTGCTGGAAAAACCACCAGAAGTCAATATGGCACGAAAATGAGTCATGGATGTGTTTGGAGATGATTCTCCCTGGGTCTCTCGCCTCATTGTGTGTCTTGTGAACAGTGGAGCGACAGTGCTCTTGTCCAAATGACTTGTTCAAGGTCGTTTAGTGAATAGCCTTGGAAGTGTGTCTCCTTCTGAAGAAATAAGTAGGTTTAGCTCTGTCAAGTAAAATAAACATAATATGTCTCTCTGGGGCAAAGTTCAGGCAATTGTACTTAATAAAAGATTTGGGTTTGCTAAAACTGGGGTCCTTCATCTGAGAGATGCAAACCCCGACTCCCCGGGCCTCGCTCTGCTTACCAGGAGGGTTCTCTGACTGTCACATTTCTGACTGGAACATGTAACATCTACTGCTTATTTCTCAACATATAACTGGTAGAGAAACTCAGTAAAGTTTTATACATGGATATACGGGGAGGTGACACAAAATAAAAATACTGTATTTGCTTCACTGTGTATCTACAACTCAAAACTATACCCTGAGATACGGTACAGCGAAGGCCGTGGGTTCCCTCCAGGCCTTCCCATGGCGTGTCGCTCCAACTCGCCACATTGAAGACAAAGTCTCACATTGTCCCAGGAACCAGAGGTGCTCCTGTGTTCTTTCAGAACATGTTCATCCAAATTGCAAACCTCATCATTACATTTGTGTCTCTTTTTCTTCAACTAAATCAAGTTACTCGTCTTCTAAATATTTTACCCATTACATGTTTTCAACCCTATCCCCTACTCCATGGGTGCACCAGCCTTCCTTCTGCCCTGTGTCCTGTGTCCTGTGTATTCCTTTTACTACTTGTCATAAGACTGAAAGATCTGAAATACCTAGTCCCTCCAGCCCTATTAAAAATGCTCCCCTATAGCCTACAAATGGAAGATCAGACTGCCTTAGCAGAGACTGTTAGTTCCTCTGTGGCAGGCCACTTGCCTGCTTTGATATTTGTACGTCCAGTGACCTTCTGGGCAAACATACACCCCAGCAACAGGGTAAACCATTGCTGTGATTAGCTTGGACTGCCCCTCCTTCAGGAAACTTTCTCCACACACTCCACTTCGCCATCCTTTTCATACCCTATACTTGTTCTTGTCAAATGCATCACACATGTGCCCTATTGCTTATATTTATAAATAAAAGTTATAAAATAAATTTAATACATACATAAATAAATAATATATATAGATAATAATAAATATATATAAATAATATATAAAAATATATATATAAATAATAAATAAATAAATAATTTAATAAATAAAATAAAAAGTAGTTCATCCATGGTCTTTGAATCGAGGACCAGACTCCATTCATTTTTTGCACAGTCAGTATTAAGGCAAAACATGCTGCAGAGAAATCATTCAACGTTCTCATCCAAAAATGAATGAATAGTATAGCAACTACGTGGTATTTTCTGAGCTGCTTTTACACGTGGGGGGTTCACTATGTCTAAGTTTGGCGTCACTAAACCTGAAGTTATTAAAATGGACAAGACATCATACCTTTCTTCCAGAAGGACTTTAAATAGGCTGGTGGAGTGGGCTTCTGTATGTCAAGGTAAAAACACACTAACAGCAAGAGAATTCTTGTTTAGGAGACACAGGAGTGGAAGACCTGAGGCGGAAAGAAAGGCAAGATTTTAACTCGAAAGTCTGACATGTCTTGCCCAGGAGTTTGGGCCTCATGTTGCAGATGATTTCAGTCACCAGACATTAAACAGTGACACCGTGGGTATTTGGAATGTGTAGTTATTGCTGTCACACCTCAAGTGGTCTAAAATATTTCTTTCTATTTTTAATTGCCTGACATACAGAATAAAAAATTAATGTAGAAAGTGGGAAAACGATTTTGAGCAAACCATATATTTATGTATAAAAATGTTCATACCTGGGAATGCTTATTTTTAAGCAATCCTAGGATATACAGACCCCCTATTTCCACAATAGAAGGACCAGGATGAGCGGTGGTTTGGGGAAAGGAGAAGGTTAGAGACAACCAGGTGAGCCCCTCCAGTGTGCTCTAGTGTCCTTGGAAAGAAGAGGGAGCTGTACCCCAAGTCAAGTTCTGTCACTCTTACACGCCCTCAGCCACATCAATCCTGTGTAAGTTTTTATACTAAATTCCAAATGCAGGGAATAGGGTCATGACTTCCGAAGTCAGTCGACTTTGATGTGCTTCTAAATCTGGCACATGGAGTGTTTGCTTTTTTTCCCCGTCTTTAAAATGGAAATAATGGTGCCCACACAAAAGACAGCAAAGCTAATGACGTGAAATAAGATGTGAAAGCTTATAATACATTTCAAAGTCCTTTAAAATGTGAGTCATTTTTATTTACTATGTGTATCAATATCTTTTTGCTCACTGCTTAAATGTCACTATGTGGTAAACTTTGTAGTAAAAACCTGCTGGACTGTTTCTCACTTTGGGTAAAGTCTGAAGTTCCAGGTCTCTGATTCATTCCCTCAGTCCCCCAGGCATTCGTGATTTACTCACAAGTACTCGCTGGCACAGTCGCTCCTCTGCAGGCACAGCAGACCACCGTGGGAAGCGAGGCAACGTCTCTGTCCTCATGACGAGGGTGTGTGCTGGGTGGCAGATTCCGAAAGGTGACTGCCTACCAGACGGTTTGTTTCGTGTGGTGAGGCCTAAAGAGTAACAGACCAGGGTCACACTCTCTCTGTTTCCTCGGAGGGGACAAGCTTCACCATCTTCCTCTTCTGAGAGGCGGGCCTCTGTGACACACAACTGGACATGCTTGCTCTGCAGCCAGCCCTGTGTGCTGGCAACCTTTATCATTCCTTCCTTTCTTGGTCCCTAGTGATGCCCAAATCTAAGACACTGCCCTGCTGGGACCCAGAGCAAAGGAGTCAGGCTCAGGCCTTCCCCGTCAGCCTCTCCCTTAGTGCCCTCTGCACTGACATCTGGGAACACTGGGAGAGGCCTACAGATCCTGGACTTCACCATCTCTGTTCCGACTCCATGGCCATGGACGAGATTTGGGATGGTTTGGAATTTGTACTGAGAATAAATTATTAAATATAAAATGCCGGAGCTGGGATGCCCGGCCATCAGCCCCAGCCCGGGGAGCCCCTCTTTGCAGTCTGGTAAGGCTCCCACCAGGCAGAGCCTGCTGTCTCGGTCAGGTCAGAGACCAGAGTGCCTCAGCGGTGCAACAGTTGGCCTCAGTAGGAGCAGCCTGGACTAACTTCTTCCCAGGCTGTTTATCCCGTGGCTCTGACACCACAGGTGTGGAGACAGCCAGGCGACTGTGTTCTCCTCTCCTGCTCTTTAACAAGAGACCGATCCCTTCCCCATCCCCTTCTTACCAAGGGGTTTCTTTTCAGGTGTCTCCGACATATTCTTTGCAGGTGTCTGCTACAATAAAACCCCTTTTCTGCCAGGATTTTCCTAGCTTGCTTATACTCCACATCTATCCCAACGCTTCTGAGCTTCTTGGCCAGGTATCCTTGCAGGCTGGATGGTCAGGTTACTGGCGGGGGGTCAGGACTATGCTTAAAATTTAACCTTCATCAGAGAATCTGTAAGATTCTCAATGAATTGTCTCAATTTAGCACATTTAAAAGGGTTCATGGATATTTTTCAACTATTACTGAAGTTTTGGTTTTAAGGGCTTTCTCCTAAATAGAAATTATAGGATCAGCTCTAACCCACAGAAAATGTAGCCTCAGAAATGTCAAGCTATCCCAGGGTCAAATATTAGCTGCTTTTCATGAAACATTCTTCAAACTGCAGTTACATGCTCTGTTTTCCTTGCTTTTTTTGTCTTATGAAGGAATAGAATTTTTGATAAAAGCTATTGATGGATAAACACACAGAGTACACCAACTATTTAAATAAACGATATTTTTCTGTAGATGATAAGTATGAAAAAAAGCATTTAGTTTCTAAAAAATTATCACGTTTATGTCTTCTCAGAAGAAACCACCGAGATATAACAATTGGCATCCATCACTTATTTTCTTCCTTGAAGGCTCTCTCTACTCATCAGACTCCCTGTACTTGGAGTTCTAGTTTTTATGCACCTGTGAAGCCATGTTGTTGATTGGCTTGCAGATCTATACCAAGCCTTAAACCTCACCTAGGGTAAACTCCCTATTTTGCAGATGCAGCTGTTCAGGTCCAGACATGTTCCCTCTCCCCCACTGTATTTACAGCTGTGATGAGTATTTACTGATTCTCAAATTAGAGAAGCATGTGCTACAATACAGATATTCCTTCCCCTGCACACACTCTCTTACATACGACTCACCCTAAAGGAATCATGGAATCAAAGGACCTGAGTTCAAAACGTTAGAGTCTTGTCACCTTTTAAGCTTTAGTTCTTTCAGTTCTCCAAACTGTACAGTGAGAATTAGGCATAGCTTCCGTTTAGTTTACATTCAGTCATTTACATGATGAGCAGAGACAGCGCACCCCGAACATGGAGAAGCCAGCAAATGTTACCCCCATTCACTCTCACGGACTGTCTTCAAAGGTACACCAGTTCTTGAAAACCCAAATATTATATATTGTGGTTTTGCAGCAGATGAAATGTTCTTAAATATATCTCATTTATGATCAGGCCTTACTGGTGGAAATGAATGCCTCTCATATTCTCTATTTTCTGTGAACTGAACCCCTCACCAGCATCAGGAAGCCTTTCCTGTTATTAAAGAAGTCATCCATTGCTGTCTCTTTAGCACACCCTTATCCTTTTTAATTTTTCTCATAAATTCAGTGTTTGAAAACTTCTGTGGGGAAATTATTCATCATAGTGTTATGGCAATGTGATAGAAAGTGAAGACCACCTAAACTAAACCTTTTCCATTGAAAACAAACGCCACTGACAGGTGGCGCCATCAGAAATAAATCATTCAGGTATTTAAAGGTGGAGGATGCGCCAGAGGCCACAGGCCAATCTCTTATTTAGAAATCATGTAACTTCTTGCAACCAATCTATCCATTTGTCCTTACAACCACCTTGTAAGTCACTCCAAATCCTGGCCTATTTTTAGGCAACAGCATACGAAAACATAAATGTAACTCTCGTTAGGTGAAATGCTCTTCAAGGCGATGGGCACGTCTTCAGGAATTAATTTATTCACATCAATTAATTAAATTATTAACATGGGGAAGGAAAAAAAGAAGGGGTGGAAGAAATAGTTTGCAATATATTAATCACCATAGAAGAAATATTATTTCATCTTTGCCAAAATTATGCATTGTGGATGTGACTGTAGCTGAGGCTAATATAGTGTGTACAATAGAAAAAAAAAAAATTGAATGTGAAGTGATTATTGTAAGCTATTTCATTTTGAGTATGTATCAAGTCTAGTTTTAGGTCAAATTTTAAAGTGGGTAAAGCATAGTTTTTCTCTTCTTTCTATTAATTTTTTCCTGAATTCCTTCTTAGGAACGTACTATATATATCAGGTGTTATCACAAACAGAGTATGTGATGAAAAGCAAGGTCTTTTTCCTATGCTCACAAAATTCTAAATATAAGTTGAAAACAAGAACTCCCAGCAAATGATGAAAATAGTTACATCATGAAAACTGTGGCGTGTACATAAGGGGAAATGTTTACTGAAGGAGTGCATGTGTGGAGGTGGTCAGGGAAGAGCTTTCTGGGAAATATTGAGCACTCTGGTTCTCAAGCAATTTTATTGAAGTTTTTAATAAGGAGACAGTCAAGAAGAGCCTATAACTAAAATATAGAAAATATTAAAGTAAAGACACATGAACAAATGTTTATACACAAAGGTCATTGGAATAAAGTCACAAGGATGACATAGCTCTAACCAAAATCTGGAAGGTCTTCATAGTTCCTGAAACCAAAAGTTCAGGACTGTGCTATAATTCCACACAAGTTGTAAGATTTTCAGTGGCCAATTATAACTTTTCCCTATGCCCTGCTCACATCAACCATCTTTTCAACAGAGACGAGGATCAGGAATTGTACATCATTTGTTCAGTATCCCACACTTTATGACCTGCATCTTGAAAAGTGGGCAAGATGTATTGAAATCTGGATTCTACTTCTGGGATGGCTGGAGGACTGTTGATGCAAATTAAAACATGCAACTTTGTTAACAGGAATCACTTCAGGCACTACAACGTGATATGCCCTTACTTAAAATGTACGGTAAATTCCTAATAAACTCTGAATATTAATTTACATACCATATAGAGATAAGAAACAAATTAGAGCCTCTAAGGAGAGAAAAATCATGATAAAACAGCTTTTAAAACAAACTTAGGGTCTTAGACAGGCCGCCTAAACTAAGGAATATCCAATTTTCAAATGTTTCTTCATATGAATACTAGATTTAGTGCCCCAAATTAAGAATTTCTCTTCTTTTCCTTGTGGTCACCTGTATTAATTTTTATAAGGCTGCTATAAAAAAATAGCACAAACTGGTTGAATTACAAAACAGAAATGTATGGTCTCAAAATTCTGGATTCTACAAGACCAAGATCAAGGTAGTAGAGAGAAATATTTCTCTCAAAGGATATGGGAAACAATCTGTTCCGTGCCTTGCCCCTTGCTTCTGGAGGTTGGCTGAGACTCTTTGTGGTTAATCTTTGCAAAGCATTTTCTCTGTGTGAATGTTTGTGCTCAGATTCCCTATATTTATGAAGATACTGGTCAGACTGGGGGAGGTCCCTCTGCCCACCTCCAAACAGTATGACCTCATCATGTCTTGCCAATTACAACGGCAAGGAACCAACTAAGGTCACATTCTGACGTTCTGGGGGTTCAGATTATAACAGGAATTTGGTGGCCCACACTAGGCACACACTTCTACTTTTAACCCTCTGCCTTTCTGCCCTGAAAAATTCATGTCTTTTTCACATGCAAAATGTGTTCAGCCCATTCCAACATTTCTAAAAGTTTAAACTTATTCTAGCATCGACCCTAAGCCCCAAATCTTAAATATCATCAAAATCAAATATGGGTAAGACTTGAAATGTGACTTCTCCTGGGGCAAAAATCACTTTCCTGTGTACACCTGTGAAACCTCGAAAATGCTGGCAAAATATAATACAAGGTAGGTCAGAGGTCAAATAAGCAATTCTATGACAAAGGGAGAAATCATGAGGAAGAAAAGTATCATGAGTTCCATGCAAGTCCAAAGTCCGACAGGGTAAACTCCGTCAGCATTTGAAGCCTGCGAGTGAACTCCTTTGGCTGCACGCCCCGTACCACCGTCTCTCAGGAGGAGAGCCAGGCCGTCCTGGCCCTGTACACCGGCCAAATGACCTGGTTTGCGCTTTCAGCCTCTAATGACAGGAACAGACTCACATGCCCTGAAAGTCATTCTTACTTTATTTTGTCCCGTTTTGGTCCCTTTCTGTCTAAGCAAGTTGCAGTGTCACAGCCGGCATAAAATTCTCAGATCTTACTGGTCTCCAGTACAAGTAGTGATGGTCCAAACCATTAGAAAAAGAAGTGGCACGTCAGGCATAACCACCTCTCTCTGGCTGGCGTGTGTGTCACTGCAGGCGTGAATCACCTCTTTACCGAATAGTCGTCTCACTGCTCCGTTGGCCTTTTTTTTTTTAAGTGTGTTGTCTGAGTCAGTTGAGAATCTTCCAAATCATGAGGTGCCGCTTTCCTTTTGCGTTGCAGCTCCTCCCTCGATGTACTGAGAAACAAGGCCGCCCCTGAAACACTTTGCTTAAAATCTCAACTAAACATCCAAGTCTATTATTCACACATTCTACTCTCTACAGAACGTGAGCACACAATACAGCTGAGTTCTCTAGCACCTGTAACAAACACGGCCTTTCCTCAATTTTCCAATAACATGCTCATCACTTTTGTCTGGATTCTCACTAGAAGGACTTTTAAGATTCACATTTCAACTAAGATTCTTCTCAAGGAACCGTAGGCTTTTCTATCAAGCTCCTCAAAATTGTCCATCCTCTCTTCATCACTCAATTCCTAAGACACTTGTGGATTTTTTAGGTATTTTTCACAGCAGCACCCAACTTGCCGGTACCAAAATCTGGTATAGTTATTGTGAAAAAATAATTAATCTAACCCCTATAGTATTATAGATTCATTCGTTTTAAGAACATAACATGGTTACCAGTGACAAAAACTGCAGCAGATATCTGCCCTACATGAATCTGTTGACGCTGTCAGCGTAGTTGGGGGGTTATAATAAATTCTATGTCAATGATTTATATGGCCTGTCTGTTCCACATTTTCCGAATGTCAAAACTGAATGCATTTAAGCTTTGCACATTGACTAAGTCGGATGAGGTTAAAGCTTAACAGCCATGCCTACAGGACTTTTCTCTAACTAGATTTTAAGTTCTTTTTCTTCTAAGCCTTCATAGTTCAGTCTTTCTCAATAGTGAGGTTGTTCGCACATCCTAAGTCCCTAAGTCATTTCCCTGCGTTAGAAAACTGTTCTTTTTTGTCCCTAGAATGTCATGAGATCCAGTATCATCCTCCATCATAACTGTCCCTTTACTTCTAGCTACTCCTATTAAAAAACCCCGTGTTCCTTAGAGAAATCAGAATACAGAAACTGACACTTTCAAAGACCAGTAAGTTATAGCTTGTGGGTACTTAAACGAATTTACATAGACACAATACACTCTAAGAGGTGACCCAGGCAAATGACCTGGCAAGCCGGAATGCAGTATGAAGATAGGTCTGAAAATCAATAATTGTGATTGGGTCTGAAAAGAGAAAGTTTTATGAGGGCAAAGAAAGACTCCAGAGTTAGAGAAACGCAAGCTATGGCAATAACTCAGAAAGTAATTAAAAGCTATCAATAAATTATTACAAACCAATACTCTCAAACTATTTTAAGTGTAGCAACTTCTGACATCAAAATTTTTTAAATTGATAAAATCTTAAATTCTTATTACTAATATACATGCTGTACTTATGGTGTTGTTTACTCACAGGTGAAAATTTAGTTTGCAATGCATCAAAAATAACATAGTTTAATAAATAGAGGGATGGAGAGATGGCTTCATAGCATAGGAAGAAATTAATGATGGAATCTACATGATAGACATATGGGTATTGAATCTAAAATAATTGCAACTTTCAGCAGTTACAATATTTTTATTTTAAAAATAAGTGGTTAACTTTATTTTTCATTCCAAATTCCACATTTCAGTCTCTCTCACCAGCTAAGTTGTTTTCACATCTTAAGTCCCTAAGTTGTTTCCTTGAATAAACAATCCTGTTCCTTGATTACTGTGCCTGTTTGCTTATCACTTCATTAAAACTGATTCAGAGACAGCTCAGCTAGAGACGGGGTAAATGCCATTAATTCCACTTGGATACTAGGAGTTGAACAGAATGTTTGACTGGAATACAAAGACGTATGGGTGGAATTGATCTGCCAGGAAAATTATAGAAATTATCAAAAGAAAGAATGTATGTTAAATCATAGCTGTGTACATTAGTGCAATCGCCTGTATGATTCTAAGATGCACCGTAGATGTGGCCCCACTCATTACCCTTCCTCCACTAAAACCTCCCCCCTCCCTTCCCCTTCCGTGGCCCTTTCCCCATAGTCTTGTGGTATAGTTGGGTTATAGCCTTCATGTGAAAGCTGTAATTTAGCTTCATAGTAAGGCTGAGTATATTGGATACATTTTCTTCCATTCCTGAGATACTTTCCTAAGAAGAATATGTTCCAGCTCCATCCATGTAAACATGAAAGAGGCAAAGTCTCCATCTTTCTTCAAGGCTGCATAGTATTCCATGGTATACATGTACCATAATTTGCTAGTCCATTTGTGGGTCGATGGGCACTTGAGCTTCTTACATGACTTAGCAATTATGAATTGGGCTGCAATAAACATTCTGGTACAGATGTCTCAAGAAGTACAATTTCAGAGTTCAGATATTGGGTTTGTTCCTTATATCTTATACTCTGGGGGCCGTGTCAATGCGGGAAGCCAAAGGGATTGGGAAAGGGTAAATGAAGAATAATTAATAAGAAAATATCTCAAAAATAGTTTTTCATCTTTACTTTTCTACTTGTAAGGAAAAAACAAAAGCTGTCATAACATATATATGCATATATATCTCTTTTTACAAAATACACATATACAGAGGGTACAAAACATTTGTACACATTTTAATAAAGGAAAAAAAACCTGTGTTATAAGAATAGCAGGAAAAATAAGAGGAAGAAAAGTATTTGAGCAAGGATCAAACTTTTTAGAAATTTGATAAAAGAATTTAACCTAAACACCCAAGAAGCAGAATAAACTCTAACAGAGTAAACTATTAGGGGTTAGGAATGAAGATATGTTGAAGAAAAGTGTTTGCATACAGATCAAATTAAGTTTTTACTAACATGAAGTACATTGATTTAAAGTCTTTGTATAATAAGTCTAATATTTGGTCTTCTTAGGGACAGTTTCTATTTTTTTCCCTTATATGGTCTATAATTTCTCATTTCTTTGCATGCTTTATACCTTTTTGTTATAAATTGGATATGAATATGATAATCTGACAGCTATGAAAATCAGATTACCTCTCTCCCTGAGAGTTTCCCCTTTGCTGCTTGTTGTAATTTTGTTGTTTCTTTAGTGACTTCTCTGAATTAATTGTGCAAAATGCATATTTTTTGTTTGGTGTAGCCACCAAAATTTCTCTGCCATTCGTTTAGTGATGAGCTAGTGATTAAAGATTTTGCAAATGTTGTGTTTGCGGTTCTGGCCATCAAGATTTAGTCAGGCAGTTTTCAAGATCTGCCAGAAGGAAGGAGAGTCTTCTCAGATCTTCCCTAAACACACGTCCAGCCTGTGGATGGCTTGTAGATTACCAGAACTGTCACTCTCCACATAATTTGATTCCACAGTATTTTCTCACCAACTGTTTGGTTATCTGGTTGTTAATACAGCCACTATTTGTGGATGCATGCAGCAATGACTGATATATTTGCATATAAATATTTTCAAAAACTCTTCCCCAGGGCATCAGATTAGCAGAGTTCTGAGAAGTAGCAATAAGGCAAGCCCTTTGAGCTGGTTGTCTCAGACATGTAAAAATAAAACCTCACATTTGTCTATCTTCTTTTAAGAAGTCTATTCATGTCTTTTCTTTATTTTATGATAAAGTTATTTGCTTTTTTCTTACTATTTTTGAGGTCTTTATAAAATCTGGAATTTATCCCTTTATCAGATATATAATTTGCAAGCATGTTGTCATATCCTGTAAATTGTTTAATCTATTATTTCCTTGTTCATGCAGAAACCTTCAATTAAGTCCCATTTATTTATGTTTATTGTTGCTGGATTTGCTTTGGGGATCTTACTTATAAATTCTTTACATAGGCTAAAGTCTAGAGGAATTTTTCTTACAGTATCGTCTAGAATTTTTATGGCTTCAGGCATTATATTTAATACTTTCATTCAACGTGAGCTTAGGTTTTGTACATAGTGAGAGATAGGATCCAGTGTCATCTGTCTTTGCTTTGCTGGGGCCGGGTTTGAACCCACCACCTCCAGTTTATGGGGCTGGCACCCTATTCCTTGAGCCACAGGCGCCACCCACAGTGTCATCTTTCTACATGTGGTTTATCTGGTCTCCCTAGCACCATTTGTGGAGTAGAGCTTTCTTTCCCCAGGATACATTTTGGTCTGCTGTGCTAAAAATCAGAAGATAAACAAATGGAAAAAAAATAATAATAAATAAAGAATAAATGCTCAGCATCACTAATTATCAGGGAAATGCAAATTAAAACCACAGTGAGGTAATACCTTACCCTAGTTAGAATTCACATTATTAAAAAGTCAAAAAAACAACTGGCACAGATGCACTGAAAAGGGAGCACTGCTCCACTCTGGTGGGAACGCACCTGTATGACCACCATGGAGAACACTATGGAGATTTCTGTTGTAGTGGACCCATGTTCAGTCCAGTAATCCACAGCGGGGAATCTACCCAAAAGTAAAGAAATCATGTTATAAAAAAAATACCCGCATCTGAATGTTTACTGAAGCAAAATTCTCCATAGCAAAGACATGGAATCCACCTACGTGTTGATTAATTGATGAGTGGATAAGGAAGATGTGATATGTATATATATACCATGGAGTACTGTTCAACCATTAAAGGAAAGAAATAATGTCTTTTTCAGCACCTTGGATGTGATTGGAAGCCATAATCCTAACTGAAGTATCTCAGGAATGGAGAAATAGATATCTCCTGTTCTCACTATAAGTGAGAGCTAAAAAATTAAGAACATATATGGTCATAAAAAGCAGTAATGGACATTGGAAACTAAGAAGCAGGAGGATGTGAGGGAGATTAAGGATAAAAATCTACCGATCGAGTACAATATATATTATTCTGGTGACGGATACTCTGAAAGCCCAGATTTCAGCATGATGCAATTTATACACATAACATAAAACTCTGTATCTCTTACATTTTTTGAAATAAATTAATAAACCACAATTATTTTAAACTGTTATCGATTACACTTCTTCTAGTATTGGTACCCATGCCGAGAGCCTAGGCTGGTACATTCAACCCACGTGCATGTTGGGGAGCAGGTGGCACCAGGGTAAGGTGAAATGCATCGAGATAGGCTGTTCTCTCAACATTTGGCTGTTTTATTTTTTTCCTTGATTAATTGTTCTTCTAGTTTCTGTATGCTGTTGATTAGTCTACAGAGTGCCAAATATGTTAATTTTGACAGTTTTTGCCAATTTTTCTTTGCTTTTATGGAGGGACAATCTATGGGTGTTTCATAACTCAGCATTTTTGCTGAGATAATTCACACACATATATAGATATATATACATAATATGTTATATTCTATAATATGCAGCTTTATGTGTGTGTGTGTACTATATATTTTTTCTTTTCTTTTCTTTCTTTCTTTTTTTTTTTTTTTTTTTTTTTGAGACAAGATCTTTCTCTGTGGCTCAGGCTAGAAGGCAGTGCCATGATCAGAGCTCACTCTAACCTCAAATTCCTGGGCTGAGCTCCGATGATCCTCGTGTCTCAGCCTACCAAGTAACTGTGATTATAGGCATGTGCCATCATGCCTGGGTGATTTTCTACTTTTTTTTAGAGACAGGGTCCTCTTATGTTGCTCAGGTTGATCTCACACTCCTGGCCTTAACTGACCCTCTTTCCTTGGCCTCTCATTTATGGAGATTACAGGTACGACCCATCACACCTGACCTCTATTATATTCTTTAAGTCAGGCCTAAAATTATTTTTTTGCATAAAGAACATAAAATAATGGGATAGATTGCATTTTCCTAAAAATATTTTATCAGCTTTTTAAGAAATATTCAGTAAGATTGAAATTGTAAAGTAGTAAGCTTATGCTTTCTTCTGAAATACGTCTTAGTAACAGAGCCAAAAATAATATGTTTTATTCTTTTTGTTTAATAGCCATGTATTTATTTTTTTCTTTGGAATTTTGAATTTTGGATGGCAAGGATGATTTCAGATCTTTGAAGTTTATTTTAGACTTTTAAATACGCTTGTCAATTAGCATATTTCTCCTTGAATAATCCCTTTTACCTTCAATAGCTACTCAATTGCCTTCTCTTTTTCTTTGAGGGATTAGGGCTGACACTTATTATTTTTTTGTGTGTGTGCAAATTCTGAAGGTTGTACTTTGAATTGGACTATATAATTGAGTGGACCCTTTTTAAAGAGACATTCCAATTTTTGTTTTTGTTGTGTGTTATAGGAGATAATTTATAAAACGCGGTAAAAATATTGAAATAGTTGCTCAAAAATAACTGGGTTGGCAAAATTAACCTGCAAAGTTTTCAGAAACTTGCACATTAGAACTTGTTAAAGTAGCCAGAGCAGTGACTTGGCAGAAATTTCTTCTCTGAGTGAGTGGCAATATTTGTTAAATACGGAGGAATATCAATTCAGTTCAACACATATTTACATGCTTTCTATGTATCAGTAAAACTTCTAGAAGCTGTGGAAATAACAACAACTCTTTTTGTTCAAAGTAACTTTCTTTCTAATGCTGGGAGGTTTTATAAAATAATTCTGCGCCACACCATGCTGGGGGCTGCAGGTGCTTGGAGAAAACCCAGTGAACTCAGGGCAAGTGGATTCAAAGAAGGGTGCATTTCTTTTCATCTTAGGATATTTACTTGTGATTTAGACTTAGCCATATCTCAAATATGTGGTATTTATATAAAATTGACATTGCCAGTCTTTAAGGATAATAGAAATATAGTTTTACCCCAAACTTTGCACCCAGAAAGGTGTGCTTTATGAGTATGTCTAAAGCAAGAAAGCTGGCGTGGTTAGAGGAGGAACAAGGAAGAAAAGTCACTGAAATATTTTAAGGTGGTTTAGATTGGGGGGTGTGTGGGTGATCCTAGTTAAGGTATAACTCTATTATCTCTGAAAGTAGAAACAACTGGATTTCCTAATGGTCTCCCCGTGATGTTAAGAATCATCAGAGTTTAAGAAGAAGGGGAGGGGGGAGGTTGGATGGAGAGATGGTAATTGGTTGGACCACACCTATGGTGCATCCGGCAAGAGTACATGTGAAATTTACTAAATGTAGACTATAAATGTCTTAACACAATAACTAAGAAAATGCCATGAAGGCTATGTTAACCAGTTTGATGAAAATACTTCAAATTGTGTATAAAACCAGCACATTGTACCCCATGATTGCATTAATGTACACAGCTATGATTTAATTTTAAAAAAAGTGGGCAGAGTTGAGGTTTGCGCTGAATAACTGTAAAGATGGACTTTCCATCAATAGAGAAGACTGGTGGGAAGAGGTTTGAGGGTGACATCTCGAGCTCTTTTAATGGCATGTTAGCTTTGAGGCACCAAATTCACACTGGAGATTTAAATTTGACAGTAAGATTTAGGAATTTGGAGTTCAGGGTAGGGGTCAGAGCTGAAAATGTAAATTTTACAAGAATCAGCATATAAATGGACATGACCATCAAAGGAATGAATGTAGATAGGCTCGAAGGAGAATTCAAGGACTGATCCAAGCTGCGTTTATATTTTTAATATAGGGAAATGAAGGAACATCAAGGAATAGAGAAGTTAGCATGGGACTCCCAATGAGGGAAAGGGGAGGGAGGCTACAGGAGTTCAAATGATTAAGTATTTCCAGAGGAAAGGGTGCTGACCCCCAGCTGTGCGGATGACCAAGGATTGACATTGTATATAACAAAATGGACATCGTTTAATAATGCGATAAAAGCAGGATTTGTGCAGAGGTGGAGGGAAAAATCTGTTGACATTGGTTCAAGTGAAAATGTGAGCATAAAAATTGGGAACCTGTGTACAGACAACTTTGTCAAGGAGTTTTGCTAGAAAGCAACTAAGAAAATAGAGTGAGGGCAGAAAGTAAAGTGGCATCAAGACAGTTTCACTACTTTGTTAAGACAAGAAAATGATAATGTAGAAATAGGATTTGACCAAAACTAGGAGGTAAAAATAATGTTTAAAGCAGAGGTTGAGGATGCAGGGAATGCTCTTGATTATTTTACTTTAGTTCTAGCATGTCCAGTGAAAATACTTCAGGAGATAGGAAGCATCATCACAGTGATACACAACGCAGTGGACAACAGAGTTCAATGGAGAGTTCCTTTGAGTCCTGGGAACCTTATTTCACTGACACAGACTGTGGTGATTTTAGTCCTGAGTTCCCTCAAGAGCGCAGTGGTGTGGGGACTGAGAATTAAGAGTTCCATGTGACTCCTGTTGATAAAGACATGGGTCCAGCAGAGAAGGGGCTGTCCCAAGAGTGATGGCCCCTTTTTGACTCTCACTTCTCTCCCAGATTTCCAGGGAGACAAATATTAGGTCTTAGTTGGTGAAACACAATGTCTCCACTGTCAGCGAGATAATGCGACTCTGTGGCATGAATGCTGTCTGAAGTTCTGCAGGTGGACAAATGTGGCATGACAGTCTCACGCTATGCATTGGTATCTTATGCATTTGTATTAGTTTTTCTTTTATGGATTGTGCTTTAGGTATCATAAAAAATATGTGCCAAATCCAAAGTCATTAAGATTTTTCCCTTAATTTTCTTGTAGAAGTTTTGTAGCCCTGGCCCTTGTAGCTACAATCCATTTCCAATTAATGTTTGTGTATGTTGAGAATGAAGGGTCAAAGTTTACTTTTGGTTCCCTATCTACACAGTTGTTTCAGCACCAATGGTTGAAAAACTTTTTCCCTTCTGCCCATTCTTTTGAGTTGGCAGCTTTCTTAAAAATGGATTTGTGTGGTATGTTTTTTAGATTCTCTTCTGTTCCTCTGAACGATTGCCCTCCCTTTTTACTAATTCCACACTCCTATGATTACGTTAGAAATATAATAAATCTTGAAATCACAAAAGGCGACTTCAACTTTGTTCTTCCTTTTTTTTTTTTTTTTTTCATTATGTCACCCTTGGTACAGTGCTGTGGCATCGCAGCTCACAGCAACCTCAAACTCTTGGGCTTAAGCGATTCTCTTGCCTCAGCCTCCCAAGTAGCTGGGAATACAGGCGCCCACCACAGCACCCAGCTATTTTTTGGTTGCAGTTGTCATTATTATTTAGCAGGCCCAGGCCAGACTCAAACCCGCCAGCCTTGGTGTATGTGGCTGGCGCTCTAAACACCAAGCTACAGGCACCAAGCCAACTTGGTTCTTTTTTATCAAAATAGTTTTGTGAGTTCATATGAACTGCAAAATATACTTAGCAGTTTCTGCAAAGAAGCCTGCCAGTAGTTTCATTTGGGTAACGATGACTTTATTGACCAATTTTAGAAGAACTAATACCATAAGGAACTTTCTAATCTAACACCACAGTGTATCTTTTTCTTTATTTAGAGAAAGATTATTGAATTTACCTTAGTAATATTTTATAATCATCAGCTTGTCATATTCAGAATGATAGCACATCTGCTAGACTGATTTGTTCCAGTAGCATGCTTGTGGATAGAGGATTTTCTCCTTAGCTTATCATGTCATCCGTAAAAAGAGTTTACATTTTTCCTTTCCAATCTGGATTTATTTTATTCATTGTTCCTATTGTACTGTCTAGAATCTTCAGTACAGTGTTGAATAGAAGTCATAAAAGCATCCCTTCCATGTTTCTGAACTCAATGGCAAAGCATTGAACCTTGTTCCCATTAAGTAAAATAGTTAGATGTAGGTGTTTCAGAGATGCCTTCCATCAAGTTTAAGAGTTAAGATTATGTTCTTACATTACTGAAGTTTTTGGTTATTACTTGATTGTTCATTATATTTAAGATGAGCTCCAGTTCTGTTACCTAGCATGGAGTGCAGTCATAGCCCACCTCGAATCCTAACTCAAGCAATCCTCCTACCTGAGCTCCAGAATAGCTGGGACAACAGGTATGTGCCACCTCGTCCAGCTAATTGGTTTGGTTATTTTTGTTTACTTATCAGGAATGAATGTTAGACTTTTCCAAATTCAGAATTCTCTAAATCTTGAAATTTTTTTTTCATATTATTCAGCAATTTACTTGAATTGCAATGACTTATTTTTAAAATATTTAAAACTTATTTTAAAAAGTTTTGAGTTCATTGAAATAGGAATTGCATATACTTATGGTGTACAACTTGCTGTTTTGATATACATGCACATAATGAAGTGATCACCAGAAACAAGTGCGTTTACATATCTATCACCTCACATCCTTACCTCTTTCTATTTTTTTTTTTCTTTTTTATTGTGATAAGAGCACTTAGGATATACTCTCAGCAAATTTCTAGTATACAATACATTATTATAAACTATAGTAACCTTGCTGTACATTAAATCTCCAGAACCCATTCATCTTACATAACTGACACTTGGTACCTTTTGACCAACAGCTCCCATTTCTCTGTCCCTGTCCTCCATGCCAGCCAAGGATCCACCTCTCTGTTCTTGAGCTCTGACTCTTCTGCACACAGTCAGGTCATGCTGTATCTGTTTTTGCGTCTGACTTATTTAATGGAGCATAACGTATTTCAGTTCATCCATTTGTCACAGGTGGCACAATTTCCTTTTTTGTCAAAGGGCAAATAATATCTCATCATATACACATATATCACATCTTTTACCCTTTTATCCGTCAATGGAAATTTAGGTTGTTTCCACATAATTACTTCTGGGAACAAAGCTGCAGTGGACGTGGGAACACAGAAATGGGTATTGCTTTGAGATCCTGAATTCATTTTTTTTCACTGTATATTCAGAAATGGGTTTGGTGAATTACATGATATTTCTATTTTTAGGGGTTTTTTTTTTGTTTGTTTTTGTTTTTGAGACAGAACCTCAAGCTGTCGCCCTGAGTAGAGTGCTGTGACATCACAGCTCACAGCAACCTCCCTCCAACTCCTGGGCTCAAGCGATTCTTCTGCCTCCGCCTCCCAAGTAGCTGGGACCACAGGCGCCCACCACAACACCTGGCAATTTTGGGGTTGCAGCCGTCATTGTTGTTTGGCAGGCCCAGGCTGGATTTGAACTCTCCAGCTCAGGTGTATGTGTATTTGAGCCATAGGCACCAAGCCTATTTTTAGTATTTTAAGAAACCTTTATATTTTTCCCATATCGTCTGTGCCAATTTACATTCTCACCAACTGCATGCAAGGGTTCCCTTTTCTCCACACCCTTGACAACACTTGACATTTGGGGGTTTTTATGATAACAGCCATTCTAACAGGTATAAGGTGACCTGTCATTGGGGTTTTGAATTGCTTTTCTCTAATTATTAGTAAGATAAAGCACTTGCCATGCATCTTTTGTCTATTTGTATGTCTTCTTTGAAAAAATTTCTGTTTGGTGTTTTTGTTCTTTTTTTTTTTTTTTTTTTTTTTTTTGAGACAGAGTCTCACTTTGTTGCCCTCAGTAGAGTGCTGTAGTGTCACAGCAACCTCCAACCCATGGGCTTAGGCGATTCTCTTGCCTCAGCCTACTGAGTAGCTGGGACTACAGGTGCCCCCCACAATGCCTGGTTGTTTTTTGTTGCATTTTGGCCGGGGCAGGGCTCGAACCCGGCACCCTCCATATATGGAGCCGCCGCCCTACCCACTGAGCCACAGGCACCGCCCTTTTGTTCCCTTTTTAATACTGCTATTTTTTGTTTCCTACAGACTCGTGTGGGTTCCTTATACATATCCTGTATGCTACTCTCTTAGCTGATACTCAGTTTGTAGATATTTTCTCCCAATCCATAGACCATGTTTTCATTAAGTTGGTCGTTTGCCTTGTTGGACAGAAGCTTTTTGGTTTGACATGATTCCACTTGTCTATTTTTGCTTTAGTCAACTATGATTTTGGTTCCACATAGAAAAAATTGTTGCCAAGACAATGTCAAGAAGCTTTTTCACTGTAGTTTTACAGTTTCAGGTCTTACATTTTAGTATTTAATTTATTTCAAGTGGATTTTTTGTGTATGATAGGAATTATAATGCAATTTCATTCTTCTGCATGTGGTTACCCAGTTATTCTAACACCATTTATCAAGGAAAGTATGCTTTCCCCATTATGTGTTTTTGGCAACTTGATCAAAAATCTGTCAATACTAAAAGTGTGGAATTATTTCTGGGCTTTCTATAATGTTGCTTTTGTCAACTTGTCTGTTTTTATGCCAGAACTCTTCTTTTAATACATTGAACAACTTTTAAATATTAAACCTACCTTTCATTAATTTCATTAACCCCATACAAGTAGATTTGATTGGTTAAAAGCTGACTTAAGAATTTTTACATATCTATTCCTGAGAGATGATAATCTATAGTTCTTTTTATTTAATAATTTTCCCCCTCATTTTTCTATTAAAGCAATGCTAGACTCATGGAATAAATTTACAAGTACTTATTCTTCTTCTGTTTAAAGAATTATTTAATTTCTTCAATAAATACAATTTACTAGAGAAACAATTTTTGTGTGGAGTTTTCTTTATTGAAAGCTTATCAATTACGAACAGTTTTTGTAATAAAATAGAATTTGTGTAAAGGTTTTTTGTTTGTTTGTTTTATTGAGACAGATTATCACTCTGTCATCCTGGGTAGAGTGCCATGGTGTCACAGCTCACACCAACCTCAAACTCTTGGGCTCAAGCAATCCTCTTGCCTCAGCTTCCCGAGTAGCTGGGACTACAGGTGTGTGCCACCACACCTGGCTAAAGTTTTAAGTTTTTAATTTTTTTGTAAGTCAGTCTGTTGAATTTATTGGTAGAAAGTTATTTATAACATTTCTTTATGTTTTAACATTTATAAAATCTATGGTAAAGATAACTCCTTCATCTTTATATTTGAAATTTTCCTCTTCTTTTTTCTTAATCTGTCTAGCATTTTAAAAATTTTATTTATCTCCTGAAAGATTTATCTTTTTATCATTAATATTCTTTATATTTATATTTTATGCTTCATTTGATTTCTTTTCAGATCTCTTATTTACTTTTAATTTGTTTTGATATAAAAAGTTGTAAATGTAATTTATTTTGATATAAAAAGTTGTCAAATGTAAATATGACATATGTGTGATATAAGTGTACAGTGTGTAATGATCAAGTCTGGGTAATTGAGATATCCTCTACTTGAAATGTTTATCATTCCTTTATGTTGGAAACATTCCAACTCTTGCAGTTATTTTGAAATATATGGTAAATGATTATATGTAAAACACCCTGTTGTGCCACTGAACACTAAATCTTATTCTTTCTATGCAACTGTATTTCTGGGCCAATTGATTAACCCATCTTTATCTCCTCTCCCCACAACTCTTTCAGCTCCTTGGTAACCACCGTTCTACTCACTACCTGCATGAGATCAATGAGACCCCCACTATAATTGAGAGTATCCAACATTTGTCTTTCTGTTCCTGGATCATTTCACGTAACATAAAGTCCTCTAGTTCTGTCTATGTTGTTGCAAATGTCACAATTTTATTTCTTTCTTATTCCTTAATAGTAGTCCATTGTGTTTCTACACCACATTTTCTTTATTCACGCTTCCATTGACACTTAGGTTGATTCTAGACCTTTGCTGTTGTGAAAAGTCTTGCAATAAGCATGAGAGTGTGAAATACACTGATTCTCTTTCTTTTGGACATATAGATAGATGCCCAGCAGTGGGGTTCCTGGATCATATGGTAGTTTTATTTTTAGTCTTTTTTTTTTTAAAGGTTTTTGAGGAACTTCCATACTATTTTCCATAATGACCGTACTACTTTAAATTCCCACCAGCAGAACGCTGACATTCCCCTTTCTCCATGTCCTTTCTTATATTTATTTTATGTCTTTTTGATAATTTTTTTAATTGGGGTACATTGATTTCTCTTTTGATCTTTATTATTTTCTATCAGCTACACACATGGGGTTTTTTTATCTTAAATTTTCTAATATCTAAAGTGATCCTGTGATCATTCATTATTCTTTTTTACCAGTTTCAATGCTGTAAATTTCTTTCTTAGCATTGCTTTTGCTTTTCCCATAAATTTTGATATGTTGTCCTTTCTCTTCTATTCGGTTTAAAACATTTTATTATTCCCTTTCGATTTTTTTTTTTTTGGACTTATGTTTTATTTAGTAATATTTTGTTTTCAAATGTTGGGAACTATCCAGATAGCTGTCTTTTTCTGAATTCTGATTTAACTTTATTGTGGTCAGATAATATAATTTATATGTTTGGAATCTTATTGCATTTATTGATTCTGCCTTCAGACTGCTGTTGGACCTGACTTGCCGCATCAATTCTTTCCAGGGTTTTCAGCCTATTTATTTGACCTGAAGCCTACAGGTTTTGGACTGGCAGCACCTACAATATCATAATACAATTTCTCAAAATTCTCTCTCTCTGCCTCTCTTATTTCTATTGGTTCTGTTTCTGTCATGAATACTGATTTTGGTATTATGGCCTAGAATACTGGATATTTTATAAATTATTTAATGTGTATTTGAGTAGAATATGTATCATTCGGTTTTTGAGAGGACTGTTGTATGCTTGTCAAGTAGGTCAAGTTGGTGGAGAGCAATATTCAAGTCTGATATATTATCATTTATTTTCTCTCTTCTTCTCTCAATTATTGAGAAAGTCATGTTGAAATATCCAGCTGCAGGCAAGGCATGGTGACTCACATCCATAATCATAGCACTTCTGGGAGGTTGAGGCAGAAGGATCACTTGATATCAAAAGTTTAAGACCAGCCCAAGCAAGAGTGAAACCCCATCTCTACTATAACTAGAAAATTAGCTGGGTGTGGTGGCGAGCACCTGTAGTCAGAAACTGGAGGCAGGGGGATCACTTGGGCCCAGTGGTGTGAGCTATGATGATGCCACCACATTTAGCAGGGTCAAAAGAGATTCTGTCTCAACAAAACCAAACCAAAACAAAAAACAGCTACAATTATGAATCTATCTACTTCTCATAACTATTTTTATTAGATTTTACTTCATGTACTTTGAAATCTACTTTTAGGTTGATATATGTTTAGACTTCAGTCCTTATGAAAAAATGACCCCTTTTCATTCAGAAAAAGCCCATTTCATTCCTAGCAAAATTTTAATTCTCCAGAAACTGCTTTGCCTACTTTGTCTTGTGTTAATTTAACATTTCTAATTCTCCTTTTATTATTGTTAGAATTATCTAAATTTTTTTCAATTTATTTTAAACTGATTTTCATCTTTTCGGTTAAGCTTGGTTTTCTTCAGGAAGCATATTATCGGAGCTTACTTTGTATACGACGTGGAAATCTTTGATTATTAAAGTGACGTTTAGAGAATTTATTCAATGTGATCATAGCTATTTGATCTGGGTCTGTTATTTTGGTATTTTTTATTTCTCTTGCTCTTTTCCATGGTCTCTTTCTTTCTTTTGTTTCTTTGCATTAATCAAGTACTTTCCCATGATTACGTTTATCTTCTTTTTTTAGCTAATTAGCTATTACTCTTTGTTTTGTTGCTTTAGGGATTGTTTGGGTTTATTATACACAGATATGACTTATATAGTCCATTTTTTTTCTTTCCTAAGTACTCACTATAATTTTATTTCAGCACAGATGGCTGGTGATGAAAATCTCTAAACTTTTTAAGGTTAAAATGTTCGTTAAAAATATATTTTTTTCACGTCCTTTCTGAAAGACATGCGATGGAGGGAAAATTCTAGCACGAACATTTATGTTTCCTTCGGTATTTTAAAGACGTTGCTCCACTGTCTTCTGACTTGAATTGCTGATGAGGAGAAGTGTGTTTTTATACTAATTTTTATACAGATCAATATAATTTGTCTTTTTAAAAAAATTTTAACTACATTTCAGACTTTCTCTGCATTATGGTTTTTAATCAACTGGATTATGATGGACCTTGGTGTAGTTTTCTGTGGGTCTTTCTTTCCCTTCACTCTTCTTTCCTCTAGGGTTTATGGTTTTTCGTAAATTAAAAAGAATGTTTAAACATTATTTCTTTTAATATTTATACCCTCTGCTTTGGAGACTCCAATTCTGTATCGGTTGTCCTCTTAAATTATCCTATAATTTAATGAGGCTTTGTTCATTTTATACAATTTATTTTCTTTCTCTCATTTATTTTGGATAGTTTCTACTGATGTGCCTTCAAGTATTTCTGCAAAACTGTGGTGGATCCCTTGACTGGGGCTTCTCTGGTGGGTCCGGGAGGCAGGCCGGGGGGAAGGAGGTCCGTCCACCTGCTCTCCTGCCTGCAGAGTTCCTGGTGCACCTTTTGGCCAGGGTGGTGCAGGCTCGCCCCACATGTCAGGACAACTCTACTTTGACCCAGAGAGAAATAAATCTCCCTGCCCCACTTATTTTGCTATCCTGGGGGTCAAAAATCCGTGGACTATTTCAAGGTCATATTTGTTGGCTGTAAGATTCTCCGCTGCCATTTTGCTTCTCTGATTCTAGAGCCCAAACCAGTTCACCTTCTTGCCATCTTTCAACGTTTCATTGCCGTTGCTTCTTGCTTTATTTCCAGGGGTTTTAATCATAAAGAAGAGCACAGAGAAGCAACTCTACACTGTCTTGTCTGCATTTCAAGTTTTCTGAACAAGTCTTTCCATTTGTGAAATGGGCACAATAACAGAATTTACCCTTTGGTGTTAGGGAAACAGAGCTGGGTGACGCCTCTTCAGTGGTTAATTTCTCACTAGGTCATCACCCGTCACCTCATTGACATGCACCATCCTGTCTTTGTTTTTGAGCACTTAACAGTTCTGATCTAAACTACTGTACACTATGATACATTATTTTAGAACCATGTTCCCAATATTCTACCACCATGAACTTATTTGAAACTATATCAAGAGCATTTGATGAAGGCTAGATACATAAGGATAGAGGGAAATGCAGATGTACCCTTTACTACCTTTGTCAGGACACATCTGTGACCTCTAATCTACTGTTTTCTTGTCTTCACCACATTTGCTTCTGCTACTCCAAACCATTCTTATAATGAGAGTACATAAGAGTTACAGTGGAATCTTTGGTCAAATAAAACTAAGGCAGGTCTTATTTTTCACTCCGTGAGTTCTCTTTTTTTCTCTTCTCTCGTTTCATTTCTTTTCTTTTTCTTTTCTTTCTCTTTCTTTCTTTTCTTCCTCTTTTCCTCTCTTCATTTTTTGTCTCTCTTTCTTTCTCGTCTAGTCATTCCTTGAGGCTTAGAACAGAAATTTAAAAAAGCAAAGTATAGATATAATAAGTAATAATTTTCTACTCAGAAAATTATGGAAAATAAATTATTCACAATATTATTTTGAAAGTCAAAGAAATAAACAAGCGGTATACTACACTATTATAGTAATGATTTTCTATTCACCAAGACTCAAGAAAAGGATAAAAATGAATCCTAACATAAGTGTATGACAGAGACTTATGTCAGGCATTAAAGATGACCTAATACCCTGTCCCTTGATATTGCTTTTCTGTCTCAAGACCTATGAAGTATGTAATTCATTCTGATGGACAGGTGGATGTGAGAGTTTGATATATTGACATAACACTAATAAGCCAGCAAACTTCAAGATTAATGGCACAATATGTTTAGTGAATTCAGACACCATTCATCAGGCATTTACTTATCTAAATTCAGAAAGAGCATAATCTAGGTATCTCAAAAATTCTTTTCAGTTCTTTAAATATATTGTTTTATAAATAATTACTGACATAATAGGAAAATTAAAACTCTAATGGCAAAAAGCACACACTTATTCTTATAATGAATAAAATATATCCTTATCTCTGAGGTAGAAGAAAATTAAAAAACATATCAGGTATTAAGTGCACATTAAATATTGAGATTACTAACAGAACTCATTATATTTAGTATTTTATTTAATTTCCTCAACAAAGAAAGATAGAAGGAAATATATGGCCATAATTTAAAAAGATAATATAGACTCAGATAGAATCAAGGCATTATTCATGGTAACATAGTTACTAAAATAACAGGTTTAGTTTGTAACTAACGATGCTTTGAATCATGACTCATGGCACTTGAAGCCTGACTGATAATTAATCTGTATAGAAAATGCACAATGTAATCCAGGCTGACCTATAGAGCTGTGAAAAAAACAAACAAACAAAAAATCAGAATCAACTTAAAAGCCACATGAAGAAAATTTATTGGACAAATATAGGATAAGATGAACCCTAAAAGAAAATGAATATAATTTATAAAAACATTGTGAATACAGAGGCGTGCACTTTTAAGATGGAATAATGAACTGGATTCACTTTCTCACCTGAAATAATAATAACAGTAAGAACAATAGCACCAATAATGTGCGTGCAATCTGAAACACTGCCTTTTGGGCATTTAATATCAGGCAAACAAGGTTGGTGATGTACAAGAGCTGAAGAACCAAATGAAGAAACCCCAGGGATGCACCCAGCTTCATATCTGGAGAGAGTTTGAAGTCATCACACAGAGAGAGGAAGACCAGGCAGAAGTGCAAGAATTGTTATGAATTGAGAAGACACAGGTGGAGGTCTGGTAAGGCAAAGTTGGTAGAGTTAAAAAAGCAGAGCGTTCCAAAACTGAAACCTGCAAAACCAAGTACTGCGGGGACACACAGTTTCTTTCAGGTCTTCAGCTGAATCCTGGTTAGTGTAGGTATATGAAGAAATCATCTGAAATCTGGGAATGAACCACCTTGAGAATGACAGGGAAGGGTACTCAGAGTTCACTGGGACTAGAAACACTATGTTCCCATTGGCTACAATGTGTGAAAAAAAACCACCCGAGGCTGAGGAAAGAAACACACCCTGCAAACTGATGTGTCGAGAAAAAAAAAAAAAAAGAAAGAAAAAAGAAACACACCCCGTGAGGAACCACGGTGCCAGGAATAGTCCACATTTCCAAAAGCAGCTTCAGACTCTCTGCTTCAAGGTAGTTGCTCCAACAGTGAGGTGTAGCTCTAAACCAACGCAGTGCTGGTCTTTCCTAACAGTGTTTAAAAGCAAAGATCAAGAGGATTAAAGTGGGTAAGTAAGTTAACTGAGTTGTAGAATAAAGTTTAATAATGTACATAGAATTAAAAAAAAATTAATAGGTCTAACTACCTACTTTCATAAAAAAGAAGAGACTCAAATCAATGATCTAAGCTTCACCTCAGAGAGCTAGAAAAAGAAGAGCAAAATAAGCCAAAAATAGGCAAGAGAAAGAAAATAATGAAGATGAGAGTAGAAATAAATGAAATTAAAAATATAAAAACAATGAAGAAAAATCACTGAAACCAAAATATGGCTTTTTGAAAGAATTGTTACAGCTGGTTCTTGTTGGTTCTAGAAACACTGACAAAAATAGAAACAGAGAGAAACAAATCACAGATCACAGAAATGTAATAAAGAATATCACTATAGATTCTGTGGATTAAAAGATAATAACAATTATTCTGATTACTTTAAACTCGTAAATTCATAAACTTAGAAGAAATAGCACAACTCCTGATAAACATTAAGAAAACCCAACCAGATAAAACATATAATCTGAATAGCTCTGTAGCCATTAAAGAGACTTAATCCATAATTAAAAGTTCTGATAAAGACCTCTTTAGTTCCAGATGTTTTCACTACAAAAGTATGCGACAACTTTGAGAACACTACCAATTTTTTTTTTTTTTTTTTTGCAGTTTTTGGCCGGGGCTGGGTTTGAACCCACCACCTGTAGTATATGGGGCCCAGCACTCTACTCCTTTGAGCCACAGGTGCCGCCCCAAGAACACTACCAATTTTAAACATTCTTTCTCGTAAAACAAAAGAGGAGGAAACACTTTGTAATTAATTGTATAAAACAACAACATTTCCTTGATACCAAAATTAGACAAAGATAGTACAAAAAAAAAAAAAAAAAAGAGAAAGGGAGAGAGAACTCTGCATCTAATATGAAGTTTTGTATAAAAAGCTTCAAAAAGGAAAAAAAAAAAAAAAGAGAGACAGAGAGAGAGAGAGCAAATGCAATCCAGCAGTGCATTAAAGAAAATACATCTTGACCAAATAGGGTTTATTCAAAATATGCATGGCCAGTTTAACTTTAAAAAACAAACAATACAATTTTCTGTATCATTATGCTAAAGAGGAAGATGTATATAATCATATAAATTGATACATAAAAGCATTTGGCAAAATCCAACACCACTTAAAATTAAAGTTCTCAGCTACTTAGAAACAGAAGGGAATTATCTCAGCTTGATAAGGAGGTTTAATAGAAAACCTACAGTTAAGGTCATACATAATTGTAAAGACAGAATGGTTTCCTAATAAAATCGGGCATGAAGCAAAGACATTTTTTACCATTCTAATTCAATATACTAGAAGAAGTTCAAGTTACTGTAATAAAACAGGAGGGAAAAAAGATACACACTGGGGAAAGAAAAAAAAAAAAAGTCTTTATTTGAACAAGGCACAATTGTCCCTGTGGAAAATTTCAGATATTCTACCAGGAAAATTTATTCTAACAAAAACCTGAATTCAAGCTCATATCATCCAAGATAAACACACAAAATTTAACTAATTGTCCTATACACTAATGATGAATGTGTGAAAACCAAAATTAAAAATACAATGCCATCCACAATCACCCCAAAGTTAATGAAATGCTGGGGTATAAAATTAACAAAACAAGTAAGGAATACATATATTAAAAATTGAGAAATGCAGATGAAAGAAACATGAATCAGTGGCGATACATGCTCTTGTTATTGCTGCTGCTGCTGTTTTTGTATAGGAAGATTCAACACAGCAAAGATGTCAGGTCACTCCAAGTTGATCTGCAGGTTTGAAGGTTGAATTCACATTAGAATTCAACAAGGATTTTTATACACAAAGTTATTCTAAAATTTGTATCAGAAAAAAAGGAACTGAAGTCATTAAAACAGTGTACAAAGAAACATAAAGCTGGATATATAACTCTACCTGGTAAGAAGGCTTACAGCATAACTAGCATAACCACAGCAGTGCTAATGGAAGGACAAATAGATTAATGAAGATGGACGTAAAATGCAGTAGTTTGCTTATCTGCAGGGAACACATTCCAAGACCTGCAGTGGATGACTGAAACTGCACTAGAGTACTGGATGCCATGTATGCTTTTTCCTATATATGCATATCTATGATAAAGTTTAATTTATAAATCAGGCATAATAAGAGATAAAAGAACATTGAGAGATATAAGAGATTAACAGTGAATAATAATATAATTATGAAAAGACTCTATAATAAAATTTATATGAACGTTCTCTTACCCCCTCTCAAAATACCTTCATATTTTTGGACCTTGGTTCCTATGGTTTATGTGGTCTGAATATTTGTCCCCTCTACAAGTCATGTTGAAACTTAACCCCAATGGGGCTTTTTTGGACAATGGAGCATTTAAAAGATGATTGGGTCTTGAGCACTCTGACCTAATGAATAGGTTAATTAATGAATTAATAGGTTATTAATGGATTGGTAGATTAATGCATTTGTGGGTTATGATGGGAGTGGGACTCCTGGTATCTTTATTAAAAGAGGAAGAAAGACTTGAGCTAGCAGCTTGGTCCCCTCTCCATGTGACGCCCTACACCGCCATGGGATTCTGCAGAGTTCCCACCAACAGGAAAGCCCTCACCTTGATCTTGGACTTCCCAGCCTCCAGAACTGTAAAAAATACATTTTGTTTCTCATAAAGTACATAGTGTGGTGTACTCTTTTATAAGCAAGAGATAACAGACTAAGACAGCAGTTAATGGCAGGTAGCTGAGATGGGGGGTAAGCAAAACTGCAGATAAGGAGGAACCACCACACGGGAACAAACCTACACAAACAGGGCTGCTGTTTGATAGAGTAGCAAAGAATGGAATGAAGAAAGGATAATTTTCAAATGCAAAAACAAAATACAAGTTTGACATGAAACTTACACTAAAATCAACCTATAATGAATCATGAAGTTAAATGCAACATCTGAAACTATAAATTTTTTTTAAAAGCATAGGATAATATCTTCAAATTTTTTAGGCACAATCTACAAGAGAACAAAAGGAGGATACCTTGGACTTTATCATAGTGACAGTCTTTTGCTCTATGAAATACCAGGTTAAGAGGTTTAAAAGCCAAATTATAGAGTTGGAAATATTTTCCCAAGTTATATTTGTGTTAAAGATTTTATATACTTATCATATATACACACACATTCACACACACTCAAATGCACACCCAAATCCAAACATTAAGAACAGTCAAATTAGGAAATGAGAGGATACACAGTGTCAAAGAGTTGTATTAGAAGACGTTCAACACTGTAAGCTGTAAAGGAAATGCAAATTAAAACCCCAGTATTACACACACCTACCAAAAATACTAAAATTAAATAACAATAATAATAATGATAATAATGCCACCAGATTCTGGCAAAATTGCTTAGAAATTAGTTTATCCATACATTACTGGTAGATGTGTAAAGTGTTACAACCAATCTGGAAGAAATTAGCAGTTTGTTAGTAATCTAGGTGTGCAATTATCATATGATATATCCTGGCAGTGGTGCTCCTAGGCATTTATCCAAGAAAAGTGAAAACTTGTGAACACACAAAAGCATATGCACTCATGCTCATAGTAGTTTTATTTGTAATAGTTCAATACTGAAACAGCCCAAATATCATCCAATAATGAAGAGTTAATCAAACTTTGGTACAAACACACTATGTATATCTCCATGGCAATTTAAAGAAACAAACTGGATGCATACAGCATCTCCAGTGAATCTGGAGGTAATAACACTGAAAAAAAGAAAAAAAAAAAAAAACCACGAAAGGTTGTGTACTGTACAATTAACACATTGTTTAATAATAACATTTTTAAAATGGAGAACATAGCAGTATCTTCCAGGAGTCAGGTGCAGGAATGGGAGCGGAAGAGGCCAGTGTGGCTGTATAAGGGGAAACCAAGGAATTTTTTTGTTTTTTTGTTTTTTTTTTTTGCGATTTTATTTTATTTTTTTTTTTTTTCCTTTTTTTTTTTTTTTATTAAATCATAGCTGTGTACATTGATATGATCATGGGGCATCATATACTAGCTTCATAAACCATTTGACACATTTTCATCCCAATATTCAACATAGCCTTCCTGGCATTTTC
>CAUYPK010113660.1:0-52773 GCA_963574355.1 Loris lydekkerianus | reverse complement strand
CCATATCAAGTTCTGAAATAGCATCAACCATACAAAACCTACCTAAAAAGAAAAACCCAGGACCAGATGGCTTCATTTCAGAATTCTACCAAACCTTTAAAGAGGAATTAGTACCTATATTACTCAACCAGTTACAAAATGTAGAAAGAGAAGGAAGACTACCAAACACGTTCTATTAAGCAAACATCACCCTGATCCCCAAAACAGGAAAAGAACCAACAAGAAAAGAAAATTATAGACCAATATCACTAATGAATATAGATGCAAAAATATTCAACAAGATCCTAACAAACAGAATCCAGCAACACATCAAACAAATTATACATCATGACCAAGTCAGTTTTATCCCAGCGTCTCAAGGCTGGTTCAATATACGTAAATCTATAAGTATAATTCAGCACATAAACAAATTAAAAAACAAACACCAATTGACCAATCTCAGTTGATGCAGAAAAAGCTTTTGATAATATCCAGCATCCCTTCATGATCAGAACACTTAAGAAAATTGGTATAGCAGGGACATTTCTTAAGCAAACCCACAGCCAATATCGTATTGAATGGAGTTAAATTGAAATCATTTCCACTCAGATCAGGAACCAGACAAGGCTGCCCATTGTCTCCACTGCTCTTTAGCATTGTAATGGAAGTTTTAGCCACCGCAATTAGGGAAGAAAAGGCGATCAAGAGTATCCATATAGGGTCAGAAGACATCAAACTTTCGCTCTTCACAGATGATATGATTGTATATCTGCAAAACACCAGGTATTCTACTACAAAACTCTTAGAAGTGATCAAGGAATACAGCAGCATCTCAGGTTACAAAATCAACATTCATAAATTGGTAGCCTTTATATATACCAACAACAGACAAGCTGAAAAACCAGTTAAGGGCTCTATTCCATTCACAGTAGTGCCAAAGAAGATGAAATATTTGGGAGTTTATCTAACAAAGGACGTGAAAGATCTCTATAAAGAGAACTATGAAACTCTAAAAAAAGAAACAGCTGAAAATGTTAACAAATGAAAAAACACACAATGCTCATGGCTAGGAAGAATCAACATTGTTAAAATGTCTACACTCCCCAAAGCAATACACAATTTTAATGCACTCCCTATTAAAGCTCCACTGCCATACTTTAAAGATCTTGAAAAAAGAATGGCCAAGACATTACTCAGAAATAAAAACAAAGCAGGAGGAATCACGCTACCAGACCTCAGACTATAGTATAAATCAATAGTGATCAAAACAGCATGGTACTGGCACAAAAATAGAGAAGTAGATGTCTAGAACAGAATAGAGAACTGAGAGATGAATCCAGCTATTTACCATTATTTGATCTTTTACAAGCCAATTAAAAACATTCAGTGGGGAAAAGATTCCCTATTTAACAAATGGTGCTGGGTGAACTGGTTGGCTACCTGCAGAAGACTGAAACTGGACCCACACCTTTCACCATTAACTAAGATAGACTCTCACTGGATTAAAGACTTAAACTTAAGACATGAAACTATAAACATTCTAGAAGAGAGTGCATGGAAAACCCTTGAAGAAGTCGGTCTGGGTGAGTATTTTATGAGGAGGACCCCCAGGACAATTGAAGCAGCTTCAAAAATACACTACTGGGACCTGTTCAAACTAAAAAGCTTCTGCACAGCCAAGAACACAGTAAGTAAAGCAAGCAGACAGCCCTCAGAATGGGAGAAGATATTTGTAGGTTATGTCTCCGACAGAAGTTTAATAACCAGAATCCAAAGAGAACTCAAACATATAAGCAAAAAAAGAAAAAGTGACCCTTTCGCAGGCTGGGCAAGGGACTTGAAGAGAAACTTCTCTGAAGAAAACAGGTGCACGGCCTACAGACATATGAAAAACTGCTCATCATCTTTAATCATCAGAGAAATGCAAATCAACACTACCTTGAGATACCATCTAACTCCAGTAAGAATATCCCATATCACAAATTCCCAAGACCAGAGATGTTGGCGTGGATGTGGAGAAAAGGGTACACTTCTACACTGCTGGTGGGAATGCACACTAATACGTTCCTTCTGGAAGGATGTTTGGAGAACACTTAGAGACCTAAAAATAGACCTGCCATTCGATCCTATAATTCCTTTACTACCCAGAAGACCAAAAATCACAATATAACAAAGACATCTGTACTAGAATGTTTATTGCAGCCCAATTCATAATGGCTAAGTCATGGAAGAAGCCCAAGTGCCCATCAACCCACGAATGGACTAGGAAATTGTGGTACATGTACACCATGGAATATTATGCAGCCTTAAAGAAAGATGGAGACTTTACCTCTTTCATGTTACATGGATGGAGCTGGAACATATTCTTCTTAGCAAAGTATCTCAGGAATGGAAGAAAAAGTATCCCCTGTACTCAGCCCTACTATGAAGCTAAATTATAGCTTTCACATGAAAGCTATAACCCAACTATAGCACAAGACTATGAAGAAAGGGCCAAGGAAGAGGAAGGGAGGGGGGAGGTCAGGGTGGAGGGAGGATAATAGGTGGGGCCACACCTATGGTGCATCTTAGAATGGGTACAGGTGAAACTTACTAAAGGCAGAATACAAATGTCTACATACAACAACTAAGAAAATGCCATGAAGGCTACGTTGAACAGTTTGATGAGAATATTTCAGATTGTATATGAAACCAGCACATTGTACCCCTTGATTGCGCTAATGTACACAGCTATGATTTAACAATAAAAAAAGAAAAAAAAACCAAATTGTATATAAAACCAGCACATTGTACCCCATGATTGCATTAATGTACACAGCTATGATTTAATAAAAAAAAGAGTTGAAAAAAAAGAAAGTCTCTTTTCATATTGTGATCTTATAAACATATGCAAATTTTCTTTATGAGAAAGAGCTTCAAGTCATAAAGGTGAGAAAATCAGAAGATGTAATGTCATTTTTTATTTTAAATGGGACACTATTGTCTTCTTTCTATATACAGGGTTGGACAATTAAGTTTGAAAACTAACCCTAGAAAGAGTGCTACATACTTCATTGCTGAATATCACTATGGTCACCTTCAAGGTATTTCCCTTGGAAAGATGTGCACTGATGCTAGTGTCTAGTCCGCCCTTCAAAGCTATTTTGTAACTCTTTTTCTGGAATGGCCATCAGAGCTTTCATCATATGCTGCAGTCTCAGGTTTGTGAAATCATTCTAGAAAAAGTGTTCTATACCTTATTGCTAAATATAGAGTCACCAGGCAGCCTTTTTACCCTGTTACTCCCCTGCCTTTCCTTTTGTGAGATGTACACTATTTAATTCATGCCATGTTGCTTTTACCTTTACAAGATTTGTGTTGATTTATCTCTGAGGACTTATATGTTAGGCTTTTACTTTAGCAATTGAATTTGTTGAATTTGTATTATGAGTTCCACCACCATTTATTAACTTCATGTTTAATTCAAAACTGATTTCATCTTCCTCTCCAGATAAGCTCTATTTCTCTGTCTTTAGATTCACGTCATGCATTACCTTCATCTAGATATCTAAACCAGAAGCCTGGGAATAATCTCAAATATCTTCATGTGTTTGTCTGTCTCCCCTCCCCCATATAATTTGTCAAAAAGTACAATCAGCTCAACATCTCATGCACCATTCTGGGCCATCTCCTCTCACTGGGGATGACCCATTGCCAATTGAAGAAGAGACTAAGTAGCAATAATTATTTTTAAAACTCTATCCTGATGTCTCTATAGTACTGTTTCTTAGCCTCAGGGCTATCCGTGTTTTGGGCCAGATAATTCTTTGTGGTTGTTCTTGTTCACTGCTGGATGCTTAGCAGGATCCTTGGCCTCTATCCATCATCAAATTCACCTTAACCCCAGTTCTGACAAGAACAAATGTTTCCATACACTGTTAAGTGTCCCTGGGAGAATGGAGAGGATATCCTCAAGTTGAGAACCACTGCCTTGAAACATACATTTGATCATGTCACTTCCCTCCTGCTATTTCAATGATTGCTTTCTTAATTCATTCAACAAATATTTTTTGTACAAAATTATCTGCTAGGCTATTAGGAATATGATGATGAACAAGTTAGATGTGGCCATTCCTCACACAACTTACATTCTACTTTTATAAAGTAGACAATCTAAGTCTACAGAAAAGTACAAATTTATAATAAGCTCTAAAGAAGAACAAGGTGCGGATGGGGCCAAATTGGCTTCAAGTGTTAACATTTCAGGTCCATCTTAAAGATGAGAAGAAGATAGATATGCCAAGAGTGGTGGGAGGAAGGTTCCAGAGAGAGGAAACATCACGTGCATATGCTTTCAAGAAGAGCATGACGTATCTGCAGAACTGAGGCAAGACCTATGGGGGTCAGCATTGGTCAGCAAGGGGAGAACAGTCTATAGACTCTTGCAGTCCTGGATAAGGCCAGTTGTGTAAGATATGGTAAGGGGTTTGGATTTTATTTTAAGAGAAATAGGAAGCCATGGATGGATGAGGGAATGATTTTCTTATTTTCTAAAACGCTTCCTGCTGTGTAGGTAATGGAATAAGAAGGGATAGTATCCTTTTCATAGGAGACCAAAATGGGAAATGATGGTGGCCTGGACAAAGATGGTGCCATTGTACATGGAAAGAAATGGACATATTTGAGAGAGGTTTTGGAGCTAGAATCAGTACGGCTTTCTGATGGATTAAATGGATGAGGGAAATGAAGAGATGAAGAAGATTGTGAAGCCTTTGAGTTGGGCAATGAGATGAACAATGAAGGAATTTATTGAGCTGATGAAGGTATGGGTAATTGGTTTGTGTTGGAAACTCAACTTTCGATGGTGAGTGAGACATTCAACTGGGCAGTGCTTAAGGTTGGTCACAATGATCTGTAGCCCTTGTTATCTGACCTCATCTCTTACTATGCTTTTTGTTGTTTACATCCCTCTAGTCACCCATCACCAATGTTCAGATCCAATTATATATATGAGGAAGGCATATTAACAATAGGGGTTTTGCTGAGAGGGTAGTATGGAGAGATAAAATAGTAAGGAAGCTGAGGGTCGTTGGCAAGGGTGTGATTATGACAGTGGACTGTGGAATATAGACTAGACAAGGGAAGAGTTAGGCAGTTTATTAGTGAGAAAGTGATGGGATCAGTGTAGTAAGTGTCGTGGTGAAGGTTTTCAGCTGTGGGAATACATAAACAAGTGATCGAGTGGTTAGAAAGTGTAATCTTTGAAATTAAGATTTTAGAAGTAATGCAATGTCTAGGATAGGGCCATAGGGATAAGTGGCTGATATGGTTGAGAGAAAGGTCATTGATGATAAAGAGGTCAAGGAACTGGGAGACTTCCATTGCTTTTCTGATGAAGTCTAAATTCTTTAAGAGAGACTATACAGATCTTTGTGAAATGGCCCATATTAATTCTCAATCTACTGCATCATTGACCACCATCTCCCCACTGCAAACATTTTTCAGTGCGTCTTGCTCTTTCTACTTTTTTTTATTGCCACCATGTCTTTGCCTATGTTTATTCATTCTGCCTAAAACATTCTAACCTCACTGCACCCCACCCCAGTAGTCCTGTAAGTATCTGGCACAAGAGAATTTCAAGCAGAGAGAATAGCCAGTGTGAAGAATCTAAGTGGGAAGCCCCAAGTATATGCAGATGTTGGTAGGTGGGAGTTTGGTTATATTGAAAGGAGACAGTGTGACTGGAGGAGTGTGGAAAACAAAGAACATAGTAAGAGATGAAGAGATGAAGAGGTGCAGTTTATTGTAAGGTCTTTGGCTTTTATTCTGAGTAAGAGAGAAAGCAGGGAAGTGGCATAATATGTTTACATCTTCAAAGGGTCACTGTGGACATGGATAGAAGGAGGAAGCACAGTTAGAAGGGTAGTGTGACAATTCACAGAAGAAATAATGGTGGCTTGGACCATGGGAGTAGAGGGGCAAGTAGAGAGAAGTGGTTGAATTCTGGGTACATTTTAAAGATAGAGAAGCACAGATAGTTAACTATGTGGCATGTGCAGGAAGCCACAGCATGGGTGCACACACTGGCAAGTGTGTAAATGTGTAGTAAATTCTTATTGCTACAAATTTCTCATTGTAATACCGAGGAAATTATCTGCTGGAACAGAAATAGGAAGGAGAGAGTGGACATTTAAGCAGAAGAATTGACATAAAATATTTTCATGGAATGTAGACTGGCCAAGATTTGAAATATCTACATATACTGCATTAAACTTATTAGGAGTTTTGCCAAATCTTTGTATGTTTATTAATTTGGGGTTTGTTTGATCCAGTTACTGAGAAAGTTATGATAAAATCTCACCTTAACAGACGATTGGTAGGTAGCCCCTCTAGTTCTATTAAATTTTGTTTATATATTTTGAAGTTATTTTGTTAGGTACCTATAAGTTCAGATTTGTTACACATTTCCAGGAATTGAACCTTTCGATACTATGGGCAAATGTCTTTAACTTTGTGCTATTGTGATTACAGTCCCGTTTGCTAGGTCAGCTTTCTGCTTTCTTTCAGGTGATATTCCACACTTGAATTTTCAACCTTCTTACGTTTTTATATTTTAGGGTGTTTCTTCTAAACAGTATGTAGCTAAATTTGTTTTTTACTCCAATCTGGCAATTACTGTGTTGTATTTATCACAATTCCTGATAACATTTTGGGTTATTTCTTATGTGCTGTTTGCTACTTGCCCCATCTTTCTCAGTGCTCCATGCAATGGATTTTGTCACTTTTGTTTGTTTTCTTTATTTTTCTTGTGTTGATGATTTTGCCATTTTTTTTTCTTGTTGATTAGCAGCTCTTTAACTCTAGATGTGTTAGAACTAACATATAGTCTTACGAGTCCTACCTCTCTAAAGATGAAATCAAAAGACTTGCTTTCCTTACTTCCTTGTGGGTGGAGTAAAGTGATGTGACCTGGACTTTTTTAATCAGATTAAGTTCTGCAAGACTTCTTTTGCTCCAGTCCTCAGAGGACTGGTCAGAATACCTTTTACTGTAAGAGCACAAGTACAAAAATTTAGCTTTTGAAGGTGATGGTGGGTGCATAGCCACTTCCTCACACTTCTAGCAGTAGTGGCTGCTTCTTCCCTAGCCCTGTCTTCTAAACATCACACCTATGCTGGAGCCCAAGACTGGTTTTCTATTCTTTATTATTTTTTTTTTTATGGAGACAGGGTCTTACTTTGTTGCCTTCAGTAGAGTATTGTGGTGTCATAGTTACAGCAACCTCAAACTCTTGGGCTCAAGTGATCTTCCTGCCTCAGCCTCCCAAGTAGCGGGGACTACTGGTGCCCGCCACAACACCTGGCTGTTTTCAGAGATGGGGGCTTGCTGTTGCTCAAGCTGGTCTTGAGCTCCTGAGCTCAGGCATGCACCACCTGGCTGGGCTTCCCAGAGTGCTGGGCTTCTAGGGATGAGCCACCAAACCTGGCTGTTAGACTGGTTGGTCTTCTAGCTTTGCCAAAAGAATATGAGCTATGTCAAATCCTTTCAGAGATAAAAGTTTAGCTGCTCACCAAAATCCATGCTCTCCTATTGTATCTGGAGCCACAGTGAGGTAACATTTCCCAGTCAATCTTATAGTTTGGCACACCACATGACTGAGTTCTGGACAACAGACCCTACGTCACTTCTGAGCCTGACCCACATGCACAGAAGCTCCTCCATGCTCGTCTTTCTTTTACAGAGTGGATAGAGACAACCCTGCTGACCCTGGCATTCCTGTATTGAAGATTGCAGAGTCTTTATCAGCCTGATTAACTGAGTGGAACAGACCACTTCTCCTCATCCCCATTTAGCAGCATAAGATGTTCCGATCCATTTGTGTGATCATTTGATCTGGACTGGGGCCCAGAATCTGTACGTTTGTAAGCCCCCAGACTATTATATGCTTCATATGTGGCCCAGAGTTTGGAAGCCACAGGGTAGAGGAAAGAAAGGTGTAACCTTGGTGAGTTCCATATATAAAAATAAAAATGAGAAAGACCAGTAATGCTTCCAGTTAACATCTAAAAAAAAGAAGTGGTGGGTGGTGCTGTGGCTCAAGGAGTAGGGTGCTGGCCCTATATACCGGGGGTGGCGGGTTCGAACCCGGTCCTGGCCAAAACTGCAAAAAAAGAAAGAAGTGGAGTATTCTGAACTCACTGGAAAGATTGTAAGACATTTGTAAGATTATGACTTTGTAAATCTCTCCTTATTAGTTATTTTTGTTATTCTTTTTTGGTTTTCTCATAAAACACTTAGAGCTTGTATGAGGTAAGCAAGAAAATTGTGTGAGGGGGGCAGGGGAAGGGCGCTGGAGATACTGTATTCCACTGCAGAATTAATTTTGGAAAAGAATATCAAAGACAGTGGGTATTGAGAGCAGTTTTAAAAAGAAAAGGAAAGCAGGTTGAAACTTGTGAACTTATTGGCCAAAGGAAAGGAGAACAGAGCTGTCTCATATTTCCCAATGGTTTTGGTAGAGGTGATAAGGATATGATGAATGTTACGTAACCCTTTGGGGATGCCTGTGACCTAGACATGGGGCCAAATCTATATGGAGCTAAGAAAAAAATCCACTGTCAAAGAGTCTAATTTAATAGCATGGAGAGGCCTCGCTGGACTCTCCTCTCTCTGGGGTGGATCTCTGAGACAAAAGATGTGAGCAAAGAGGCAGTGGAAATCAGAACTTCGGGAAGTAATGACTCCAGAATTTATTCATTCCTAAGGGTCATTTTAATTAAAAATGAACTCCCACAGAAGCCATTGGGTTTCACAATTCAGTTATGCCTTTATTAACCAAATACTCATTGGTTATATGAGTCAGGCAGAAGGTTGGGTGATGGGAAATCAAAAGATGAGCAAAGTCGATCTCTATTCTTGACAAACCTAGGAGGTTTATGAGGCTGTTCATTTTTGAACATAGTCCTTAGACTTTCGGAAGCCATCCAGCAATTGGGAGATGTGAAACAAAGGTTTGTGAAGAAGGAAATCTTCAGGCAATGGCACTTCTCAGGGGAAGGTGGTGGTGGTGGAGGGGACACATCACTCTGCCTGACATGAGCATAATAGCAGTGGATTTCCTTTTTGAATGCAATCTGGGGAAATCCCTTTGGCCAGCCCAGCATACTTGTGGACACGGTCCAAGGGCAGGTGAGTAGATCTCTCGTTCTACACACTAACACAATCTCTCTTAACCTGTTTGGGAATCAGATAAAAGCTATGGATCCACTTTCTAGATCAGTGGTTATCTAGGGACATTGGTCATTTGTAATGTCTGGCTAAAGTGGTGATAGTCATTGTGGGAATGTGCTAGGGACATCTTACAGGTAGAGGCAAGGGACACTGCTAAACTTCCTACAATGGGTAGGATAACCCCCAACACCAAGGAGTTATCTGGCCAAATCTCCATGCTGCCAACATTAAAAATACTGCTCTAGGTAAAGTCGTATCAGCATGATGCATAAAACTTTGAACATAATTACAGGGATTTCAGGGGCTTCTGGGGCCTATGCATGGACCTACTCTGAGTCTATTGATCAAAACACCCTGCTGAAAAGTTCTCGTTAGTCCCACTTCAAAACGAAAGACATCTCTGAGTCTTATTTCAAACAAGTGAATTAAATTTTAGAAGGGTATCCAAAATATGTTTAATAGTTTAAAGTCTTTAAAATAAAGCACACATTTTATGAAAACTTTCCACTTTATTTTCAGATCAGTATATACAGATGTTTCTGATTCATATAAAAATACATTAAGATGTTATTTTGAATGGGTCATTGGATGTTAGCAAAGTCAGATGAGCCTTCTTTTTAGTACGTCTCAAGGGGGTCATTTAATTTTTAAAGGTAAAAATGAGGAAATTTCCATTAGGGAATTCACTAACATGGGTTCACGTCATGTTTATGTCCACAATCCCATCAGGATTTGGTGAAAACGTGTAATCTCTTCCTTATTTTGCCATGCTTATCCAATATGTAAATTCTTGTGGAATGACTTAAGTGATGGCTAAATGGAACTTTGTTCTATTATATTGCCAAAAAATGTAGGCAAAGTTGTAACTGTTGCCTCATTAAAGCAGTTGAAAATCCCAGAAAACAGTGTAAAGTTCTTAGGTGAACAAGTGTGCTAATAACTTTCATAAAAATCTCACTAATTTAGAATTTATAGAACTTTCTGCTGTGGTCTGAGAACTCATTAAAAAGCTGGTGATACATAATGCCAGCCCTGGATATACATTGAAAGGTACATTTTATTGATTGGTCAGTAATGTGCTCTGACTTCAGAACTGTTTTATTAAATACATGCTATTTACTATTTATTATTCTGGGATTAAAAAGTGGATGGGTTTTTAAAAAATGAGCTCCAGGCCATTGAGCAATCTTTACATTTTTGATGCCGTCCAACAAAATAAATGCTTTTTTTTTTTTTGTAAAAGTATTTTTAAAATACTTTTAAAGCTGGTTTGCATGTGATTCTAATTGAACAAGAAGGCATGTTACTTGTGCCATTTTTCCTCTCTGAATAGGGAGCTTAAAATCCTAGAAACTATGACTATGATTACAGTTTAAAATGCTCATTAATGACTATAGTAGGTGTCTGAGAAGTGAAGTACTGAGGCAGTTATTAGGGTTTTTATCCCTTCAGTCTTCCAATAAACATTTATTTGTTCTAGGCTCTGAATTAGGAATTTTGGGCAATATAAAAATAAGAATCATATCCCCAATAAATCAATATTTTGAGGTAGGAGATAAGGCAGATGATTTATTGTTCTACAGATACTTCTTGAGCACTGATTACCTTACAGGTGCAGTGATAGGCCCTGGGGATGTATCCGTGAGGAAAGGAAAAGCCAGAATCCTTACTTTACCAGGCTCACCCTGAGTAAAGGGTGTGTTGGGTGGGATTTGACACAGGAATAATGGGAAGGAGTTTGTTCCTGCAGAGGAAATAGAGAAGCAATAATGCTAAGGATGTGCCCTCTGCTTGTTGAGCATCTGTTATGTGTCAGACACTGTGATAGGGTCATTTAATGCTCCATTATCTACTGAAATAGGCATTCTATTTTCATTTTACAAATGAGCCGTAACCTGAGACTTAGAGGGACTAGAATCAATTCTTCAAGGCCGCAAACTATATATAGTATTGACAGAATAAAATTCTATCTTCAGACCAAGAAGCCTACACTTTATTATGTAGGCATTTAGTAGCTACCAAAAATGTGGGGGTAGTGCTTTAGGAAACTTAATTTGGCTATGTCTATGTAGTATGAGTAGCAAAGGGAGATGCAAAAAACTATTGTAACATCATTTCTTCCATATGTTTTCCTTGATAACTTTCTCTAACAGTCATCTTTAAAAAAAATTATCTTTGTCATTTCAGATTAATATGAGGGCACCTACAATTAGATTACTTGGTTTGCATTTACAATGTGAAAGTGTGAGTTGTAGCTGTGTCCTTCACCCAGAAAGTGTGCCATATACCCAGGCATTGTACACATCAAATGGATGACCACTGACCCACTTCCCTTCCTCTCCCCTACTTGAATCCAGTTGAGTTGTTCTCTTGGGTAAGCTTGTAGTTATTAATCTTCTAGTTTCAATTTAATCCTGAGTACATGTGATGGTTGCCTTTCCATTCCTGTGATACTTCACTTAGGAGAATGTTCTGCAGTTTCCAAGAGTCATCTTACTACTTATGGCACAAATACAGTTTGTTAAATACATCTTGGCATCTGAATCTACGTAATTCCACACTTTGTTTTACAGTATACTTTAGACATGTCTTTGAGGACATTGTTATCTTCTTGAAAATCTGTAGAAGAGATAAGTGATCTTGTCTTCCTGGCATCTGTTATTACATGTGTTGACAAATCTCGTCCATTCCCAAGGAGAATCCATTCCATATGATTTGAATAGGAGATGCAGAAGATGATGCTTTAAGTCTAACCGATTAGAACACTGCAGTCCCCTGGTCCTACTACTTAGTTCAAGAAGAGTTTTCCCAGTTCTGTCTACCAGAACTATTGGGCAGTTGCTCTCTTTCTAGGAGGTTGCTAAGCTAGCGTGATGTGGGTAGTGTGGGCTGCAGCCATTCACCATGTTGAGAAGAGCTAGCTTCCTAAGAATGGGGGAGTGAGAGCCTGCTATGCCCAGAGCTAGAAAATGATAAATTTTTTATTTATTTTAACTAGTGAATTCTCTATTTTGCTTAAGCTAGTTTGACATGGAGTTTTCTCACTAGCAATTGAAGAGTCCTGACTACATGGAGCAGCCATGACTGATTCTCTTCTATTATTCATTGTGCTTTGATCATAACATACCAAGTTATCAAGCCCCAGACTTCTTGAATTCAATTAGAAACACATGGACAAAACCAGTTAATATTTGCATAGCTTTGGCAACCATATTTATTATCTACTTCAAATTTCAACTACATGGTAAAATCCCCAAGTGACACAGAACATGGTAGCAGATTTTTACTTTTAAATAGAATGCTGGCATTTGAGGTTTTGAGACCACTGGGATAAATTTCCCAAGGGAAATTCAACAGTTCATATATATGAGAAACTTGTTGGAGATAGTAGAAGGTTTATGAGAAACAGGTTTATGAGAAGCAGTTTAGGATGTTCAGTTACTGACTCATGGAATACATTTTCATTCAAGGCAGAGAAGCAAATAATGTCTCATGAAGCAGAAGCCCTGTGGAAACTTAAGAAATCACAGAATCAAAGTCATAAGCATTATAATGACAGGCATGAAGCCTGGGGAGGGATCAGACTTTTTTTGAGAAATTGATGCAACTCTGGGACAAAGCAACAGAAGGGAGAAGCATTGGGAGTTGAGTCACGTTGACTTGGAATTACTGCCTTCTGACGTGCACAGCAGGATGAACTGGAGAAAATATATTTGTCAGTTTTCACCTGCATATTGGCTTGATGTCTGCTATACTTGTGTGCTTAAAAAAGCACTTAAAGAGCTGCTGCTATCAGTCTGAGGAATTGAATAAATACTGTAGGGTCTTAGTAAGACTCAATTCTCCACAAAAGGGGTTCAAGAATGTTTCTGTGAAGTCAGAGACCGTGGTTTTGTAACTGAAGGTGGACGATAACCAGTGGAATGGTCTTTTGTCTTCTTGGAAAAAGAGTGACAATTTACTCCATTTGTTTACAGTAGCTAAGCAGTTTTACAGCTGTAAAATTGCAAAACTTGAATTCAAACCAGGACTGTTTGAATCATGGTTTCGTTTTGTCACTCTACTTAAAAACTTTTGATAGCTTTTCATTGATTCCAAGATCCAAAAAATGATACAGAATATAACAAAACTCCTAGACAGGGTACTCAGGACTCGTGATCTGATTGCCTTTCTTTTACATATCATTATTCCCTAACAGAAACACTCTTTTGGTGTGTTCAGTTTTGAAAATAAAATTTACACATCCCTACATAAACTAAAAACATTTTAAAATTATTCCCTACTTGCCGTCAAAATCCAATAGAACTCTTGGGAATCCATGGCTTCTCTATGGCGTTTATTTCACATTTCAATTGCTAGGCTGTTTTCTTTGCTACTCAATCACCTGTTATGGTCAGGCCTCACAATGGTTCTTCAGATGCCTCAGAGTTTGGGCACTGCATTTAAAGACTTTCTTGTGGTGGCGTTATATAACAAGCCTGATATTTACTTCTAGCCTGATAATCCAGGACCTGAGTTTATTACATACAGTTAAAAAATGTTTTTTCTTTTATTTTAAGCAGCTTTACTGATAATTGACATATAATGAGCTACACATATTGAAGGTGTATGTAATTAGTTGATATATTTATATACCCATGAAAACATAACTGCAATTAAAGTAATAAAAATATATATCACTCTTAAAGCTCCCCTCTGGTTTGTTTGTAACCAGTCCTTCTCATCTTTCTCTGTTACCCTCAGTCCCATGGCTAAACAAACACTATTCTGCTTTCCTTTAATTTGCATTTCCACTCATTTTCTTTAATTTACGTGTTTAAATTGCCATATAAAAATTCCATGTATTTATAGTGTACGACATGATGATTTGATATATGCATACATTGTGAAATGACTAAATTAAGATAATTGCATATGTATTACCATACATTTTTTCCTTTCTGTAGTGAGAGCACTTAAAATCTTTCTTAGTCATTTTCAAGTGTTTCAGTTCTTCTTATTAACCACAATCACTGTGATGTACAATTAGAGCTCTTGAACTTCTTGTCTATCAGAATTTTTTATCCTTCAACCAGCATCTCCCCAATCCCCCACTCTCAGCTCTGGTAATCACCATTGTGGTAACACCTCTGCTTCTATGATTCCGCATAAAAATGAAGTGTTTGGCTTCACGCAGTGTTTGGCTTTCTGTGCTTGGCTTATTTCACTTAACACAATGTCCTCCAGGTTCAGCCATGTTGTTGTAAACGACAGCATTTCAGTTTTGTTTAAAGGCTGAATAACACCCAATTGTATAGATATGCCACATTCTTTTTATCCATTCATGCATTCATGGACTTAGGTTGATTCCATATCTTGGCTGTTGTGTATAGTGCTACAATGAAAACGGGAATGTAGATACCCCATCAGCATAATGATCTCATGCCCTTTGAATAAATGCTTCATACTTACAGTGGGATTGATGGATCATATGGCAGTTCTATTTTTTAATTTTGTACTGTTTTCCATAATGCCTATACTAATTTACATTCCCAACAGTGTATACAAGGGCTCCCCTTTTTTCATAGCCTTGCCAATACTTGTTATCTTTTGTTTTTTTTTTGCTAACAGCTATTCTCACCGTGTGATGTGATAGCTCATTGCGGGTTTAATTGATGAGCATTTCATCATTTACCTATTGGTCATTTGTATATCTTCATTTAAGAAATGTCTGTTCAAGTCCTTTGTCCATTTTTAATTGGGTTATTCATTTTCTAACAGTTGAATTGAAAACCACTGTTCTGATTTTCTTTAATTTACATTTCCACTAATTTTCATTTCTAAGAATTTTATACAAATGGGAATTAAACTGTATGTACTCTTCAGTCTGGATTTTTTTTACCAAGGGTAATTATTTTGAGATGCATCCAAATTGTAGCAAATCAATAGTATAATCCTGCAAACTGTACATTTCTGAGTAGTATTTCATAGTATGGATAAAGTACAGTATTTCTATTCACTCTTTAGAGACATTTATGTTATTTCCATTTTTGGCTGTGACAAATAAAGGTGCTATAAACATTTGTGTACAAGTGTTCATATGGATATATACTATTAATATTATAGTTGATTATGTGTCAACTTGAATGGGTTAAGGAATATCCAGATAGCTGGTTAAATATTATATGTGGGTTTGTGTGTGATAGTGTTTTGAGAAGACACGAGCATTTGAATCAGGAGACAGACTAAAGAAGACCATCTCTTCCTAGTGTGGGTGGGCATCCTTCAATTTGTTGAGGATCTGGGTAAAATGAAATTGTGGAGGGAGGATAAATTTTATCTCACATTGATCTGGAACATCCATCTTATTCTCTCCTTGGGTATCAGAGCTTCTCAAGCTACTGGACTCCAGGACATACACCAAGCCCTCCACCCTTCCCACCATAATCTTAGGCTTTGGCCTTGGACTGAGAGTTACATCATTGGCTTCTGTGGTTCTCAGGCTTTCAGACTCGGAAAGAATTACACCACTAGCTTTCCTGGTTCTCCTCTTAACAGCATATTGTAGGACTTGACAGCTTCTGTAATCACTTGACACCATTCCTGTAAGAAATCCCCTTTTATATATTTATTTATATATATTCTACTGGTTCTGTTTCTTTGGAGAATGCTTACTGATATATGTGTACTTTAATTTTGTGAGGGTAAATACCTAGAAGCAGAATTAACTGGATCTTAAGTGTATACTTAACTTTTAAGAAACTGCTAGAGTTTTTTCTAACGCAGACCCATAAGGAAAACTAGGGCCACCTTTTATCCTGTACCCATAAGGCTACTAATTTTAGGTCTCTATGGGTGTTCCCTGGTCCACCAGTTCCCAGTGTCCAAGAATGAGTACTGGTAGCAAGTCAAGCTGATGATGGAGTGATCAAAGATACAAAGCAATCACACATACAACATTTATTACATAGTGAAAGTAACTCTTAGAAGGAGAGACGGGTCATTCTCCCCGAGTGGCACACATTTATATGCTCACTAGTTTTTCCCGCTTTTCCCATGGCGGATCGGTTGTCTTTTTTTACTTTTGGGGTGATTGACAGGTTTGGGATATATGTAACAGATTGCATAACAGGTTAGGTTATATAACAGTTTCCTTACGAGGCATGTGTCCTCCTGAATCATTTGTGAAAACTCCACCCATGCTATGCTAATTCCATAGTAATGAACCCTAGGTCAGTTAAAGGTCACTAGGAGCTCCTTACTATGTATGTTCCTACCAGGGAACATTTCTCAGCTGCAATTTGGTTCCTAGCTGCAATTTAGTTCTCGCTTTCCACCCTTAGCCACTTCCTTGCCACTTGTTTACTCTCCACCAGACCTAACACTAGGACTGTTTTCTCCAACTCCTTACTTTCTTCTATATATACTTACAATAAGTACTCATTAGCCAAGTAAACAGAGCACATGTCTCTATTCTTCATTAACTTCAAGAGTCAAACGCAGTTATCCTGAATGAAATACTGGAGATGTACTAGTCAGGATAGGTGGGGTTATGCTGTGATAACAAATATACAACTTTCAAATTTCAGTGGCTTAAAATTATTGTGTTTACTTCATGGGACTTGCTCATTATGGGTAATTTGAGAGCTCTACTCTGCAGTACTTTCTGTTTAGGACTCAGTCTGATAAAGCAGCTCCACCTGGAGGTTGCTGATCACAGCAGCAAAGGAAAAGAGAGCTGGATACTTTACTACAGGTATGCACTGGCTTTTGAGGCTTCTGCCTAGCACTGATGCTTACATTTCATTGGCCAAAGCATGTCACATGGTCACATGTAACTTCAAACAGTCCCAGATGGCCATCCTATCAGATACCCAGGATTTCAGCCAGAAATATTTGGTGGATAGTACTAATGGTGACTGGAGAAGGAAGGGAATCCGGGATGTACAACCTATTTTTTTCTTCCGCTGCACATTGGAAAAAGAAGAGTTGTTTTGGGCCACACATTAAAAGCATTAATGCTAAGGAAAGCTGATGACTCTTAAAAAGGTCCACACATAATTTTTGTGATATCCAATACCACAGATAAGCAAAACAGGCCTCTAATAATCTCCATGTGGGGCCTGTGGAATGCAAGTTGGACACTCTTGATAGATCAAATAGGATTTCTGGTTTTTTTGAAGCATTGAGATATAATCATCTAGAATATTCCTTCAAAAAAGTAAATTATTTGTACTACAGCTTTGAGATCTTTTTGTCAGATGGAGTCATTATTTTTCTTGCAAATGTATTTGAATTATGATGATAGTTACAAGGAAAGTTATGAATAAGCTTCCTCTGATGACATACCATTCTTAGGGGACCAAGAAACCTTTGCAGTGGTAGATATTTGAAAAACTGTGATCATTGTCTATTTTTCTAGTATGATAACAGATTTTAAGTTGATGCTTGATGACCTTTAGGTTTTATAATCTCAGGACAGTGGCTACAATTATGAGATATTGTCAGCAAAAAGAAACATGAATTCAAGGGGGATATGGTTAAATAAACTATTCTTTCCTTACAAATCTAGGATTCATTTAGCTCTTTATAAATTAAGAATCGTCAGGCCACTCTGATTTAAGCAGCTAGTTCATAGAAGTATCACAAATTTAAACATTCTCAAAAGTGTTTCTATCATGTGAAGATCAACAGAAATTATTATAGGATCCTATAGAATAATAGAACAAAACTAGCCTTCAGACATATTTTGAAGTCACACAATAAAATGGACATTCAATAATTATTATGAAAATTCTAGCCAGGGGAGAAAAAGAGGTTTTGGTCTTCTTTTTATTATTTAGAGCCTTTAATGAATAAAGGTTTGAAATTACATGTTCTGATCTTCCAACTGAGTTCACCATTATTAAAAGACATAATTTAAGTATCAAAGATTCAAAGTTACGCATTTTACATCTTTTAGCAGACCTTCACTAATTTCAGTCCTCTTTACTGGGGGTGCCAGATGTTGTCTGGATGTGGAAGTCACACTGAAATCGTAATGTTTTATAGTAAAAAATTCTTGGCACAACCTCAGTCCTTCCTTGTGCAGGAGAGCTGTAGGAAGAAAATAACAGAAATGAATTTCTGGAGTATAATTTTTAAATATTTTCTGCTCAATGATTTTTATACAAATCTCTCCCCCCCCACTCTGACAGCGATTACTAAAAAAGAAAAGTTACTATGTTTTTTAAAAAATCTTTAATCCTTGTAAAAAGCCACAGGAATATTATAGCTGAGCATTTCTGAGCTTTTCCATTAATACAGGAAACTGTTAGAGTGCTTTGAACATTCACTGCTTTGTTCCCTAATTATTTCAGTTGAAAATGTAACCAAGGTTGACTTGTGCTTTGAAAGTTCACAACATGTTAAAGAACACAATTTGCCTTAAGATTTATGAGAGCTAGTGGTGATGTTGGATATTTCTGGACTGTTTACAAGAACTTTTTAAGCTGACAATTGTTTAGCAAATAGATATTTCTGCTAGTGTGATAGTCTGTTTACATTTTACAAGTTACTCATAGAGACTTGTAGGTGGCTCCCTGCTTTTCTAGGGTGATACATTTTTAAAATTTTTATTTTGAAAAATTCTAAAATGGAGAGAATGAACACCTGTATAATATCATGTATGTACATCAATTTTAACATTGACTTTAACTTTCTCTTTCTTATATATATCTATTTATTTTGCAGAATCCTTTAAAAGTAAGCCACAGGCATCATGCCATTGCATTCTTAGGTATTTCAGCATCATTTCCTAAGAACTAGGAGATAAATTTTCCTAAACATTGCAATGCCATTTTTATACCCACAATTTTAACATTGATACAATAATATGTAATATATAGCCAGTCTTTAGATTTCCTCAATTGCATTGATAATGTTCCATACAGCTGTTTGTTTTTTAGTTCAATACTCGAATCAAAAGTCACATATTTTGTTTTGTAGTCTCTTGATCTCTTTTGATCTAAAGTAGTTCATAGGCCTTTGTTCTTTTGTAATATTGACAACTTTGAAAAACCAAGGTCGCTTGGCTTAGAGAATGACCCTCAGTCTGGTAGGGTAATGATCTTTTCCCTCTCACTGTCAATTAGATACCTTTATAAGACTTTGTATTAAGACTTGTGCAATACTGATGTTGCATGTCATCTACAATAGCATTAGATTAATTTCCTGGAGAATTTTCAGAACCTAACTTGGTGGATGAATGTAGGGAATCCCTGGGAAGTACCCTCAGTGTGTTTTCCTTGGCTCTTTCCAAAGTCAGTCATTTCAGTAGGCCATTGCCATGGGACTTTTCCTACAATCACACTTTTTATCCAGTCTTTCCTCTGCCTGAGACCTCATGGGGAACATAGTGGTTAAGTGCTCTGAGTCATGCTGTTCTACGTTTGAATCTCAGCCCTGGTCTGTACTAACTGAAGCAAGTATTAACCTTATTAACCTTGTATAGGGATCAGCTTTGCTCAATGTAGGCTGAACCAATGTCTCTAGTAGAACAGGAGATGGGAGAAGCTGGCCCAAACCAGCTAGAACCCAGGTGGCCACTTAAAATGACCTCAGTTCATCTTTGCTGCTTATTTTATGCTGGTTATAATGTACTAGCATACTAAAAGAAACTCCAACCAGTGCCATGAAGTTGCCAGGGCAACTCCTGGATGTTACCTTCCATGGTTCAAAAAGGGGAGTGACTTCCCACTCCTTCCCCAGAAATCTTATGAATAATCCTCCCTCAAATTAACATAAAATTAGATGGAAGATAAAAAATAAGATCTCAGAAACTCACAGATGCTGTTGTCTGCTGTTCTGAGAGGTAGCTGCAGCTCTGGCTATGGAGCACGCCTTTCCTCTGTCTCTTTGTTATTTCAAAAAACGTGCTCTTGCTTTACTCTGCCAGCTTGCTTTCTTGTGGGAAACCAAGAATCCACTTGGCCATCAGGCTGGACCTCAGTTTGAAGTCCATTTTCCTGTATTAGTATTAACCTTGGGCAAGTTTCTTAGTTCCTTTAAATTTGTTTCTTCATCTGCAAACATCAGAGGATTATTGGGATGTTTAAATGAAGCAATGTCTATAATGGGACATAGTAAAGAATTCAAATGTCATTATAAGTAATTATTCATTAATTATATAATAAATCATAAATCACTATATTGGTTTCTTATCATCTCTAGCTTGAGCCCTCTACCCTTTAGCTAGACTTTTGGTGGTGTCTGTATAGCTACGTGGCCTCCATAGCCCACCATATATATCTTTGTCTCTCTCTATTTCTATCTCCTGCAGTCTTTTTATTCTCCACTGTACCTGACATATAGCAGTAACTCCATATGTACTGAATGAATAGGGACTGCATTAATTTCCATTCTCATCTCTTTGCTCTTATTGCCTAAAATGGCCTCTTATCTTTTTGTTCCCTAATGAATCATTGACAGATCCTGATTAAATGTCAGGTAGGGTGCTGTGTACTTCAGGGGATGACAAGATTCATCAGATGTAAATTCTCCCCTTTCCACTCTGAATGAATTTAAAATCTTGTTGAGATGCTAGGGTATATTTCTGAATAATAATAATAATAATAATAATACCATATAGAAAAGATAAAGTGATATGCTATGAGAGATACAGAGAAAGTTTTGAGAAACTTAAGAGGAGGAAAACATTATTTTGTAAGTTGCGGTAGTGCTAGAAATATTATGCTTTGAAGGGCGGTTAGAACTGGGATAGACATTGGGTGAAGGTGGTAGGGAAGGAAGCTGGGAGGGAAATGTTGATGTGCTAGGCAAGTGAATAAAAGTGCAGAGGTGGAAAGATCAAGTCATTTATTATAATTTAGCTGGAGCAAGGAGTTGAAGGGGAGCAGTGGAACCTGTAAATGGAAAGGTATGTTGGAGCTTACTTTGCTTGGCCTCATTGGTGAATGTCCAGAAGGGGAGGAAGGGAGGAAAAGAGTGAGTGACAGAGGGAAGAAGGAAGGAAAGAAGGAAGGAGGAAGGGAGGGACGGAGGGAAGGAAGGAAGGAAGGACTAACTTGTTTTTAAATTGGACTATATGTGAATATTTTTTCACTTTCTTTTAAACAAGATTTGTATAAAATCTTGCATCCATTCTTTTAACTCATTTACTGCGTTTACTTGTAACTCTTTAAAGTACTTTGTGTACTTAATGTGGAAAATATAAACACAAATCTTACCAATCAATAAATTAAATTATTTTCCTGCTTGCATTCTTCATAGAATGGTTAGTTATAAACACAGATATATCAGCAATATGCAATGCTTTTGGTTCTTTTAGAAAATATAGCGTATCTCTCTGGTATCTGTTTTCATCACAAAGTAAATAAATATGCCTGAAGTAGAAAACATTAATCCATCACAAAGTCAATAGCTGCTGTTTTCAAAGGACTCAACTCCAGTCTGGGAAGTAATGAATTAAAAAATATGAGGTGGCTGCAGTAGCTTCAAGGCATAATATGGATTAAAGAGCATTTCTGTATTCAATGGAAGGGAATCACTATGGGCTAAAGGTAAAAGTTGCCCAGCGGCACTGTGGGAATATTACACAAATACCAGATACTGAATGCTTACATAGTGTCAAGAATTCTACATATATTTTTATTCTTTACAATGACCTTTTGACGCATGTGTAAGATGTCCATTTTCTAGATAAAGAAATAGAGGTGGATAGGAGTAACTTACCCAGGGTCATATGACTAATAAATAGCCAAGCAGGGCTTTCAAGTCAGTCTGCCTACCTTCCAGGCTTGTGTTTATTCCTGCACATTGCACTACACTTTTGGGGTTATTTTTGTCCTCCAGGGCTTCCCACCCTGAGGCTTCTGATATTCCAATTGGGATGTTCTAAGCATTCTAGGCCACAAAATGCCTGCCTTGCACATTTTGATTTCTGAGCTTTGTTTCTTTGATGGAATAGTCAACCTGAGCCGAGAATGTTTTTATTTCTGGTTTTAGACATTTTACAATCTATTTGGTGACTTGGTGGGACAATTCAAATAGCAGTTTATTTGCATGGAGGCTAAGATATTTTTTGGAAAATATCTGGAGTTGTATATTCACTTGGAAAGGTTGAGATACGAGAGAGAGAGATGAGGTCTGACAATTAAGTTTGTTGACTCATCCTAGAAAAAGTGTACCATACGTCATTGCTGAATATCACTATGGCCACCCTGAATATACTGCCCCTGAGAAGCTGTGCACCCAAGCCAGGGCCTAGTCCACCTTTCAAAGCAATTTTGGAACTTTTTTTCTTGAATAACTATCACAAATGTTGTCCTACAACACACAAAAAATGCAACAATAAACTCCACTCACCACCACATGTTGACATGAACACAGCTGTGCGACCAATATACCCATGCTATGAAACCTAACTGAGTTGTTTGCCCAGTGCTGCCAAAGTAAGTGCATGGTGGTAAGTTTGTGAACTCAATTGTCAGACCTCATAGGACAAGAAGTCTGATGGTCATTTCATGAAAAGAGGCCCAAAATTGCTTTGAAGGGTGCACTAGGTGCTGGTGTTGGGGCACAGCTCCCCAAGGGGAGCACGTCAAAGGTGATTGTAGTGATACTCAGTACTGAGGTATGCAGCACTTTCTCTAGGATGAGTTTGTGAACCTAATTGTCAGACCTTGCATGGTCATTTCTCCTGTGAGAAAAGAATTCCTAAGAGGGGAAAACAGTAAAAGCATCTTGTATCTCAGAAGAAAGATGTGTTTCTGAAAATAGCTCAGTAACTGTTACTTGAATTGCTGTTGGTATGAATCACTAGTTAACTTTTATTGCTCTTTGATATTATCCATTGACTCAGCCCCTGGACCTATGCCTGACTGTCTTCACTCATCATGCTAACAACCCATCAACCATCCTCCTCTGCCAATACCGTGAAGCCGTCAAATCATAAAGGCCGAATTCAGGAAAATCACTACTCCTCTTCACCTTACTGAATAATAAATAGCTCTGAAGCCAATGAGACAAAGTGTCATGCGTAACTGTGCCCTGAAAATCTTGTGTTATTTTTATTTAATGAATTGGCATCTTGTTTTCTCACAGATGGGACAGCTTTTGCAGCTTTTGCAGAGAATTCTTGGGAAATATATTTTTCAATTATTTTAGAAAACAACCTGTGTGTTTTCCTTTCCTTTCATTTTTTTTTTTCAATTGAAAGCAAAATACATGCTATGGAAAATCATTTGGCAAAAAAAAAAAAAATAATAATAATTGGAAGACAGAGCATCTTATAACTGACATTAGCTTTTTGATGAATTTTTTACCATCTAGTCCTTTTGGTACTGCCATCTACCATATAGTCTTTTTGCCATCAATTTTTTATACATAGTTAATACACCATATATATTATACATAGGTAAGTGTTTATTAAAAATAGCTTTCATATGGTTTTTACATGCTCAAATAAATATAGTTATTATCAGGACAAATAACATAAAAACAGAGATCTATTGTTCCCTGTTGTTAATAAGGACGAAGACTTCTTTCTTCCAGAGCAAATACTTTAAGTACTTTCTCCTCTTTTTGAAATGTATGAGACAATTAAGGTTCTGAAATAATAAAAATTGATGAATTTCTGACTGAATATAAATGTCATGAATATTTAGCTAGCTTATGTCTTCTTTATGTGGATTATTACATTCAAAGTCATTGCCATGCTTGCTGATGTTCTAGACTCAATCTTCTTTAATTTTGGTTGCATTGTCACATTTTCCTGATTGTTCTTTACTAGAGTGAAAGTGACCAATATCAGTGACATCTTTCTTTTCAAACAGAGATGGTAAGATTATTTTTATTTTGATTGTAATGCTAATCATCTTTTACTTGTTCTTCCTCCAGAGGTCTTGCTGTGAAGTTAATTGACTTCCTGTCACCATAATTTCACTTAGAAGTTTAGAATATACTCTGAAACATCAAAGTCCAGAGTGCATGACTTCATGAATGCGTCCCTGTCACACTATGACAGGCAAGGAGTGGTGACTAGGGGACTGCCTTGCACCATGCTTGAATCTCAAGCCTCATTTTCAGTGCTATTCCTTCATCTTTTCCCCACATTTTCATTATTATTTTGATTAGGAAAGAACATTTTATAGACTGTTAACAGCAGTATCATTAAAAGCCAGAAGGTTGACAATTTTTGTTTTAACTAATAAGTGATAAATGCACCTTTTAATAAATGTGGGCAATCCTGATAAACGAAAGGAGAAAGTGAAAAATAGTCATCAATTATCTTACCATTTAGATAAACACTAACATTGCATTTCTTTTCTTCGAAGGCTTTTTGGCCGTGTCCATAAATAGCATTGAACTCTGCATTAAAGGCACTTAGAGCAATTTATTAAATGCTTTTAGATCTTTATAAAATTCGGCATTTGGAAATTTGTAATCATGTACTCACTAAAGTTGTTTATATGATTAATATAATTCAGGGCTTTTTTGGTCAAGAGATATTAAGTCATTGTTAGACCTAAAAATAAATCAATTTTACAGGTATTGGAATTTCAAGCCCATACAGCAATTTAAAAGTAAGCCCTGAATACCAGCCATGGAGTCTAGGTATTGTTACTTCATTGGATGTATAATAATGTTGACTCATTTTGAGAAAACATGTAAAAAGTTGAGTTGAGTAAAAGCATTAAGATAGATAAACAATGTGAACTATTTGTTCCCAAACTCCTTTTTGCTTCCCTTGAGTCTTCTTCCTTCCTCTTTCTCTTCTGTCTCTTTCTGCCACCCCTGCTGGTAGGGATGAGGGCTACTATGCTATCATTGAGTCTTTTTTTCTGTTTTGTTTACTGAGTTGGAATGTGTTTTAGTAATAATGGTCATGAAATTCAGCATTAGATTTGTACAGCAGCCATGGGAGAATTGTTTGGAATTTTCCTTATGTCAGTGGGCTGGCATGTGACGAGCTGAGCCTGAACTGGTTTGGAGATGGTGCCTCAGCAGGGCTACTTGGCAGGGGGGCATGTAGCCTTGGAATCAGAATAGTCTAAATCCAGATCATTAACTATTTGATCTTTGACAAGAACTGGACCATTCCATGCCTTACTTTACTTATCTGTATAGATACTCAATACTAGTCATCCATAAAAAGATGGAGACTTTACAACTTTTGTATTAATCTAGATGGAGTTGAAACCCATTCTTCTTAGTGAAGTATCATGTGGATGGGAAAGCAAGTATCCAACGTACTCAATACTACTATGAAGCCAGTAGAGGAACTAATACACACCCACATAAGAGAAAAACTCAATTCAATTCAAAATTCAAGTTGAAGGGAGGGAGAAGGTGAAGGAGAGAGAGGAGAGGAGGGGGAGGGACTGGTGTGCTCCTACCTAATGGGCACAAAGTAAGGGTATATGGACACAGCTACAACAGGGACCTCACCTAACAATGCAAACATCGTGACCTAATTGGTTGTAACCCCACATTAATATGAACTTTTTAAAAAAAGAAAAGTAAAATAAAATGAGGAGAAGTGTACCTACTTCGATAGTTAGAAGGCCCTGCTGTTGACTCTTTTCAGACTTTGACTCATTTCAGTATTGACTCTGTTCAGTATTTGACTCTTTTCAGACTGTTGACTCTTTTCAGTATTGATGCTGTAGAATTTTCCTTCACGGAAGTCTGCTGCATACTCCAAGGTCTCTCCATGACATAGCTCCTATCACTAGGGTGTTAGTCTCCCAAGACTAAGAAATAGATCACTTTGACCAATTACCTCCAATGGTTTTTTAAAAGAATTCTTACATTGATCTGGTTGATACATGGCAGGAAGCCAAAAGGTGTTATCTGAACTCTGGATCTGCAATTCATGAAGAAACAGCATATTTCTCAAATTACCTCTCTTTCCATATGACACATTATTAATTCCTTGCTTCATCTTTCTAAGCAGCAGCCAGACCAGGAGAGTGTCTTTGGCCTCAGTGTCATGATGTCTATAATTCATCACCCCTTGACTTCCAGCTTATCAGTGGAAGAATCCTAAGAACACAGCACCTAGATAACATTCTTCAATCAAAATCAAGTCCAATCAGTCAGCTGCGGACCTGTCAAGGCCATTATTGAGATTTTTTTATTAGGCATGAGCATCCTGGCACCATCCTATACCAGCTTGGGACCCTGAGCAAATCACTTTAACCATCTGAGGCTAAGTTTCCCTCTGAAGAGCATGTAAGGAGTACCTACATCCCCAGTCCTCCTCTTATCAGGAAAAAGCTCCCTGATAAAGTGCTAATACTTTTGGTTTGCAGAATCCAATAATCTAAGTAGCCATTAAACTCTGGGGCCAAGGCGTTTATCAGAGGCATTTACGGTAGGCAATGCAGCGTAGTGGATTAAGAACAGCGGGCATTATCTCTTTAATTGGTTTATGTCTTCCAAATCTGTGGCCGCTTCCATTCTTACTACGCAATAATCTTCAAGCTGGTTTCTTCTCACTTTTGCCTGAGTATTTCTTACATCATAGGAGCTACAGCAATTTCAAAAGTTTCTTAAAAGGCAATTCTGGTCATTACAATTCCTTAAAAATTGTTTTTGATTATTCACTATTCTTCTGACATGAGCAAATTTCTCCTCTGTATTTCTCCCTTGACCTTCACTTTATTTCAAGCAGATGGGATGATGAATTTTATATTCTCTGCCTCGGGGAAGGCATGTGTCAAGAAGGAAAGCAGAAAAATCACTCACTGATGTTTTTATTTCCATAAGTCTATGCTTACTAAGTAGATTATTCTAGGTGTCTCAAACAAGGAAGAGAATGAAAAAATATTACATAAAATACAGAGATGAGGCTTTCCTGCTCTATGAGAAATGACTGTCTGGGTTAGGTTGGGGATGGTAGAGTCTGGGAAGACACACAAAGATCAGAGACAGCCGTGAGTCTGAGTAGATGGGGCCTATGCTTTCCATTCACCACGGCGAGGGAAGAGCACGTGTTCTCAAAACTGGATAGCTGTTCTTGTGTCCCAGCAGAGTAAACAACCAGCAGAAATCGCTACTTCATTATGCTTGGCATAACATTAGTAGAATTCCCAGATGAATAGGCCCATGAAGATAAGAATAAGGAACAGTGTTATGATTTCCCTTAGATAAAATCCTGGGGATGAGAACATGAGGGATAGTGATTGGAAAAAAAAAAAAAGTCAGATTCATCAAAATTAATTTTCCAACACTCCAAGGAAACGAATTGTATTTTTATGAAAACAGTATGTGCAAATAGTTTTAAGGACAAATAGTGTTAAACACAGACTGATTTTATTAAAGAAGTCCACTATTTTCTCTCTTTGTTTTTATCCTCTTCTCCAACTCATAGGAAGCTATTTAAATGAGCTATTTTTTCTTTCTCTCCCTGTTTGTATAATTTTAAAAATAATTTATTGAAGAATACCTTTAAGAATACAGTTTGATGAGTTTTGACAAATGCGTACACTTGGGAGCGCCAGTACAATCAAGATAAAGCACAACTACATCACTGCAAAATATTCTCCTGTGACCTTTTCTCGTTAACTTCCAGCCCTTTCCCCCGGCCTCAGGCAACCACATGTCTGTTTCCTCTCAGTACAGAATACATTTTCCCAGAGTTTCTTTATACCTTATATTGTCTTTTTGGTCTGGCTTCCTCGGCTTAGCTGCATGCCATTTCTGAGATTCATCCCTTTTGTTAAATATATCAATAATTTCCTTCTATTGCTAAAAGGTATGCCATTGCACAAATACTGCAATTTGTTTATCTATTTGTCTGTTGATAGATAGAAACACTTAGATTGTTTCTGGTGTTAATGATTGTGATTACGTTGCCATGAACATTTATGTACAAACTTCAGCCTGGAAAAATGACTTAATTATTTTTAGGTAAATTCCTTAGGGATAGGCTTGTTGAGTCATTTGGAAAATGTGCATGTAACTTTATAAAAAACCGCTTAACTATTTTCCAAATGTACCATTTTCCCATTCCCACTAGCTAGGTATAAGAATTCTAGCTCCACGTTCTCACCAACACTGAGACTTTGAACAGCTTATTGAACCCTGCAAACCTCCATCTACTCCTGTGTAAAGTGAGGTTAATCACAACAGTTTTATCTACTCTCTCTCTCTCTCTCTCTCTTCCTCTCTCTCTCCCTACATATAAGTAATGAGATGCTAAGTTGAAATTTTGAGATAATAGGATAAAATTGGCATCACATAGTGAAGTAAGGCACCACATCAAAATGCAGATTTTGAAAGCAGCAAAACAAAAACCAATTTTATGACCTTTGAAGATTTCATCCAGAGATAGGGTTATCATCTTTTTATACTTTGTCTAGGACTAACAGGTTTGCTGGGATGCAAGGATTTCAGCGCTAAAACCCAGACAGTTCTGGGCGAACTGGGAGGCTGATCACTTAATAGTGACATGAAAAATTCAAAGAGTGAAAAAGGAGAGTATTCATAAAACTACTTCCTAGGAGAGAAGTTCTGTCAAGTTTAATACCTCCCTTTCAAGATGGCAGGAGAGGGTTTTTTTTACCACCTTTATCTCAAGCCTGGAGCAAGTGGGGGCTTTGGTGAGTTCCCTCTGAGAGCTTGAGGTGTGTCTTCTGGATTTTGGGAGCCCCAGGGACCGAGATCTAATTGTCTTGTGTGGGGAGAGACACTAACAGTGAGACCCTCCGCGGAAGGGGGGGGTGGGTAGGGAGGGTGAACTCAGGGTGTGGAGTCTGCGCATTCCTGCCTCCTCCCCATCTGTGGGTTAGCTGTGCGATGCTCCATGGGGCCGCATAGCAAAGGCAGCTGTTGAGAGCCATTGAAAGTCCTGTCCAAGAGCTTACCCTGGAAAATGCTGTGTGCAGTGTTAACACCGAAGCCGGGAAGTGAGAAGAAGGGGTTAGGGGAAGAAGAGGCAATGACCCCTTCACTGAAGCTTACAGCCAGACGGTCTCAAAAGAGGAGCTTCTGGTGAACCTTGAAAGCACCCAGGAGTAAAAGTTGTCTGTGAATGTTCATCTGGTCCAGAGAAGTGAAAGCATCTTGTAACAGAGTCAGTTCAAAAACAAGCATCTCTATACATTATTCTTCCTGCCTGGGAAAGTGTAGGCCTGACCTGAGCTGGAGGCTGGTTGACCTACCAAGGAAATAGCATGAGAGGACCAAGGACCCAGAGGGGCAGAATCAGCAGGTGGTAAGAAAAAGGAACAAACACCCACGCCTGGAAGAATGGCACTGCCAGGGAAGGTAAGTAGAAGGTAAGGCAAAAACAACCAAGCAAACTTGGCCCATTTCCCACTTACCCACCTGTTTATGGGTGAACTATTCAATACTAATTAAGTTTAATCACACTGACATGAGTTCTGTTGAGTGCTGAGAACTCAGCACTAAATTGGGTACCCAAAGAGTTCACAGTTCAATTTAAAAGTTATGTATATACACACACATTTACATACACACATATATCTATATGCAAAATTCAGTATGATGCTTTCATAGACTAGACAGAATATTCAATTTCTTTAATTTGTCTGAGAGGAGAATCAAGGGTTCATCTTTTATAAAGACAAACCAACACTTCCTCAAGTACATGGCTTCTAGGTGACTCTGGAAGCAGGAGAATGTGGTTTTATGCTAGAGGTTAGAATGGACCTTCCCACTCTGTGTCTGATAGTGACCGGCCAAGCTGATGTATCTCCCAGAACCAGGTGGATAAATCAGACATACTGATCCTTGTGACCAAGGCCCCAACTTCAGGAGTTTATTGCATGGAGTCTATGCAAGTCTTAATTAAGGCATTTGCAAATCAACCTGATTTTAATTCATTGTGGGTACATATTTAAGATCCTACATATTTATCTTTTTGACTAATTTACTTACACCACATTTTTTTTGAACAGTTAATATCTACGTTTGTGTTGTGATATGAAGTTTGATAATTAAGTTTACGAACTTGCCACCATGCCTTTATGTTGGCAGCACTGTACAAATGTTGCAGGGACCAGCAAATTGCAACCCATAGACTCTCACCAAAGATTTTCGGGGAAGGAATTTTATTTTAGCTGGCACAGCCACAGCAGATGAGAATCCAAAATGGCTGAGCTCCTGGATCAGCTCTGTCCCTGTCCTTTTATTGAACTCAGGAGAAGACAGACAAAGGAATTAGCATATTTTTCTCATTGGAGGTGTCGTATCATGTGCAGAGTTTGCAGAAGCAGAAGCAAACAGCAAGCGTTAGTTTCAAGGACCTATGAAGCTAAGTTTTACCAATTTTTAAAGGCTGGGTTCCCATGGGGAGGACCTTGCAGGTGTGTCTTTGAGCTTCTCTGGGAAACCTTTGTTTTCTTAGACTTTGCTTTTCCTGGATATCCCCCCTCATAGATAGCTCAGTACATTTTCATAGCCTTGGTATATCCTTGTCTCACATCTGTGTTCATGTCGAGATGTCTTGCTAAATGATGTTCATTATTGTTATTACATGTTTTTGTGTGCCGTGTGATGATAGCTCGGATGGTCATTCCAGAAAAAGAGTTCCAAAATTGCTTTGAAGGGTGGACTAGGTGCTGGCATCAGTGCACAGCTCCCCCAGGGGAGGACTTTGAAGTTGACTGTAGTGACATTCAGCAATGAGATCTGTAGCACTCTTTCTAAAGTGAGTTCCTGAACTTAATTGTTATCTGCTATGAAAGAAATCACGTGGGCATGGTAATCAGAGGCTGCCGTATTTGGGAGACTGTAAGGAAGAAAGTTGGAGAGAACACTGTTGAGTTAAAGGGAGCACAGACTCTTCAGGAGACCCTAGGAAAATGATGACACCACCACTCACCCTTCACATCTGGAAGGTAATATCCTAACATTAATAACAGCCAACAAGGCTGGGAACCGTGCCTCACATCTGTAATCCCAGCACTCTGGGAGGCTGAAGTGTGTGGATTTCTTGAGCTCAGGATCTCCAGACCAGCCTGAGCAAGAGCAAGAGTAAAAAGAGCCAGGCATTGTGGTGGGCACCTGTAGTCTCAGCTCCTCGGGAAGCTGAGGCAAGAGGATCACTTGAGCCCAAGATTTGAGGTTGCTGCGAGCTATGACACCATAGCACTTTACCGAGAGCAACAAAGTAAGACTCTGTCCAAAAAAAGAAGAAAAGACAGTTAATAGTTATGGAATGCTTACTAAGTGAATTGTTTGATTTAACATTCATAATGATTTGTGAGGTAGGCACTACTTTTACATTGTACAATTGAGGAAACTGAGGTTCAGAGAGCAACAGTAACTGGCTCAAGGTCACACAATGGGAGGGGGTGAATAGGAATTCAAAACTAAAGGGAGAATGAAGGTCATCTGCTTAAAGCCTGAACTCTTGGCTTATGCAACATTTTCTTACACATTTTGGTACTGACATAAAAAACAGCTTTTTACAAAGGTGAATATCCTTTGGAATCAGTTTGTGAAGAACTAGTGATTTAAGTCACTCTGTTAATAGAACTGGTTCCGTGGGGTCAGCATGTGATCATCCTCTCAAACTAACTATCTAAAAACAGAGCTGATACTTTAATGAAGATGTAATAAGTTCATTTCCTCGCTTTAGAATACCAGAATGTTTAAAGGATGACTCTATTATACTTGAATAGAAAAATTTGTCTACTGTTCAAATGATGCCCCAAATTCTTCAAGAACTAGAAAGGATATAGTGTGGAAAATAAACTGTACCTGGCTGAGATTTGACTACACATAATTGAAGTAAAATTTCACTAATTCTCTCTGGATGAAAAAAAAAATTCAATACATTTTTGTACAAAGGTCAACGAGTCAGAAAAACTGAGACATTTAGTTAGTAGACATTGGATCTTTCATAAAAGGAAATACACAAATACACAGTTTGACTTTATTGCCAACAATGTCCAGATCCCTCACTTGTTCACCCTTGGTGTAAAGTGCACCTTCATGTCTGGCCCAGGCTCACTCACCCTAATCTAATCACCCCTCTCTCTTCCTGGGTCCCTGCAATAACTCCTGACTTACCCCCCAGCTTCCACCTCCATCTCCCATAGTCTATTTTGCTCACCACTGCCCCTTTACAGTTCAGTCAGATCACCCCCACCCCTCTGCCCACTTCTTAAAGCCCTGCAGGGGTCTTGCTAAGCCTTTCAGGAGCTCCTCAGTGTCTCCTTAGCTACCCTTGTCCTCCCCACTCACGGAGCTGCTCCTCTCACTTTCCCTCAGACATGCGCAGACCACTCGCTCTTTCTTCTGCCTAGGTCCTTCTTCTCAGAGATCCCACGACATTCATTCCTTGGGCAGTTCTCCCTCCCTAGTTAGTGCCTTCTCAGTAATATCTTCCCTACTTACCTTTCCCTAACCTTGCTGCTTGTCCCTTCCCCTCCATACCTGTCACCACCTTCTGTTTATTTGGTCATTGTCTTCCCAGTCTCCCCATGCTAGAAAAACATGGTCCATGAGGGCAGGCCCCTAGTTTTGCTTCCTGCTGCACACCTAATGCCTGGAACAGCACCTGTCACAGAAGAGGGGCTCAGTACACATTTGATTAATAAAGGAATATTATTTTTTTTCTGGAGATAAAATTAACACTCATTGTAGAGAATGTAACAATACAGAAAGACACAAAGAACATGCACTCCCAAGGAGACAGCTACTGTTAGTGTCTTATTGGATTTCTTCTAGGTTTTTCTGAAGATGTATATTCTTCCTTTGTATGAGCTCAGTATTATACATCATATAAAGTTTGAACCTAGATTTCCAATATAATTTTATATTGAGAGCATTTCCACATTAAGCATGACTATTGGTTTAGTATTTTCCTTGTTAAATTATAATTTTTTTTGTTACAATGTGTATTTCCCAACTGTTTATATAACTTACTAACATAATAATTGCATCTGCTTACTTATATCTAAAGGGCATTCAGTAATAGAAATCATTTTAAGAAATTTAATATTAAAATAGAAAACTATCCCTAGAGCACTGAATGCTTAAAAGATCTTTTTTTTTTTTTTTAAAGGCTCAGGGTGGTTACCAATTTCCTGAAGGAGTAACTTTCTAAACCAAGTTTGCTGTGATGACATGTCAATATCACAGGTGCCAGGACTACTGAATTTGTGCTAGGACACTTTAAAATTGTCTTATGTTCAGTCCAGGGGTTACTGAAATAGCAACATGCTTTTTGTTACCTAGAAAAATGTATGTCATTCATATATGTTGCATATAATCTTTATATGCAACCCTGGGAACATATCCTACACATAACATATTCATAAAAAGTTCTTTTTATTTACAGCTTGTCACGTAATATGGTATGAGGAAGCATAGTTCTAATACACTTCAATTGAATTATGCTCCTCTTTGTGACAGAGGGGGAAAAATATTTGTAAAAATGAACAAGCACACCTTGAACTGCCTCATATTTTGAGAAGGAGGCAAAGAGAAACACATTACCATTATTCTGTTATTAAAACATGAATGGTGATAGACATTATAGACATTTAATAGCTGTGTGCTTTCTAAATTGAGAGCATGAAATGCTTTATGTCAAAACTTGATGACAGCAACTTTAGAAAGCAGTAAAGTCCTAGAAAGATAGTTCTCAGGGCTGCAGTTCCATAACGTGGATATAAAAAATCTGTCCTTGCCTTTTCTAGCATCTAGTCCTTTGATGTTTAATTTGAAGTAATCCAAAGATTAATTTTCATACTTGACTGGTAAGGCAAATTTTCTGCTATTTCAGATATGAGTAGAGACAGTACTTGTTTTTATAGGACAGCAGACTAGCACAGCATTTAGACAATTTTCACAGCAATATAGACAAAAATCCGGTCAAATAAATTACTTTTTTCTCTTTAACGAATTCACTCATTTGCAAATAAATAAGAATAGAAAAGGTAGGATGCTAAGACTAAAGAGGAAATGAGAGGAACTCTAGACTACGTTAAGATCAGTATCCTTAACCATCCATTATGGCCCGTTGCTAATGAAGTCTAAATGCTAATGTAATATCTGTGTGAACTCCTTAGTATTCCTTGCAATTCTTGATGCATAAATTAATTCCTGCAACAGTCCCCTCCAATCTTTGTATCTGCAAATAAATGCCCCTGGGTCATCAGGGGTTACAGAGGAGAAAGCAGAGAGATAGTGGAAATCCACCATTATGGGGGGAGGGGGCAAAAAAGGCCCAAATGCAAAACTCCAAGCACGTGTTCTATCAAAAGGAGACTAGTTAAAAGCCACCATGTTAGTAACTGATTGTGCATTAACTCTTTTCTTTACTAGAGGATGGAGAACTCTTTCTTAATAATCATTTCTGTGTGTTTCTGGGTTTTTCCCTGGTGAGAATATTAATTAACAGAAACTACCTAATGAAATTAATTGACCCTATTTCTAATGCACATCCTCTATTAGGAAGCTGAGTGTTAGTTCAGTGTCTCCAGACAATAACTCTAGCCCATATGTATGTATGTATGTATGTATATGTATATATATATATATATTTTTTTTTTTAATTAAAAAATGCAGCTGTAGGGCGGTGCCTGTGGCTCAGTGAGTAGGGGACCGGCCCCATATACCAAGGATGGCGGGTTCAGACCCGGCTCCGGCCAAACTGCAACAAAAACATAGCCGAGTGTTGTGGTGGATGCCTGTTGTCCCAGCTACTGGGGGGGAGGGGGGGGTGAGGCAAGAGAATTGCCTAAGCCCAAGAGCTGGAGGTTGCTGTGAGCTGTGACTCTACAGCACTCTATGGAGGGCAGTGGAGTGAAACTCTGTCTCTTAAAAAAAAAAATGCAGCTGTTACTATCTGGTCTTTGGAGAGATTGAGAGGAACAATCTGAGACTAAGGTGAGACATCTGTGAATGAAGGCCGGGGAAAATTGACTCCATTGAGAATTAAAGTTTAAAACCTGAGCTGAGGATGTAACAGTTTAAATATAGGCAGATGTCAATGTTCAAGGGTCTAATGCAAAGACGGTGAGCTGGGAAACTTCTGGGTGGCAGCCTCAGGTGGGATTAGAATCATTAAACAGAGTCCCATGTGCCTGATTTGCATGATTAACAGGTGGGGACTGAGGAGCAGGAAGAAATGCCAGGAGCGGAGGCCAATACCGGGGAAAGGGACTGGCAAGGCTTAATTAAACAGGTTGGCGCCTCTTGCTGTATCTGCGGCCTACCCTGCTGATTCTGGCAGCTGTATTTCAGGATGAGGCTCTCAGCACCGTGGGAACCAAAGGTACCATACATATAGATGAAATTTTCATTGAGACATATTGTTTATACTTGGCAGGGGATAAGACAGGAAGACTACGGGCTAAGGTTCATGAGAACAAGACAGTATTTATGTGAAAAATACAAAACATAGCAGGCTGGGGAGCATCTCGTATTTCACTGTATCTGGCCGGTAGTGGTCTGGAGTGTGGGTGGATCTTGACAGGGATTCCAGATTTTATCCACAGTAGCTTGAGGACAGCACAGAGTGATACCACCCAGACTCTCAGAGACTCCAGTTTTATTAGGTTAGATAAAAGTAATAAAAACAAAATACAACTTCCTTTTATCGAATACATTCTAATTTTCAAGCACCTTTGGATACAACTATTTTACATTTTCCAGATAAGAAACTAAGTCTTAGGGTGATTAAATATATTCTCATTATATCATGATAATAAAGAGTAATTTGGAGTTTGAATACAAGTCTTTCTGACCCCCAAACTTGTACATATGCTATTATTTTCTTATTCTGACATAATAACTTTTGGCCTTCAAGGCAATATTATTTCTGTGGATATGCATGAAAAGCTAGAAATCTAGTTAGAATGGTCTTTCTCCACTAAGCACGCCAGGCATCATCTGCGAACCAGAAAACATCTGCGTTTAGCTCCAAATACCTGGGTTTATCCCTTACGATCCTAGGGTCTCTCTTTTAGCCTAAGTACTGGCTGCTGGTCAGCGTTCTGCTTGTAAACCTCGTCCCATCCTGGAGCCGTTTCCTCCCACCGCCCCCAGGGGGCAGCCTTTGAGCCCTCTCGTGGTCCCTCGGAAGCTCCGACTTTTCGCTTGGGGATCAACGTTCCCCAGGAACATTCTCAAAGCCCCGTGGCTGTTGCCCAGGGAAGCCAGGCTATGTGACACCACCTAGAGTCACGCTCATCGCTTCCCTTTAGGTGCTCATGGGGAATGTCCACTCTCACCACCCCAACACAAGATGACTTCTCAAACCTACCACGTGGACGGTCTTGGATCTTACAGGGTAGATTCTGTCACTAAATTTCAGGAAGAATCAAATACAGGTATCTAGAGGATGTGGCAGCAAGTCCAAAATTTATTTTTGTATGTCCCTCAAAATGCACAGGGTGGCTTGTTTAAACTGTCTCCCAGAAGCAGCTCTGGATATCTCATACTTTCCCAAGGTAAATATTTAAATAACTCGAATAACAATCTTAGATCACATATTTATGATTTTTTTCTGGGATGTTTTGGTTATATTTGTAAGCTATATTTAAATAACCTTAGCAAAACCTTTATGTAGCCTAATGCAGGAATCTATCAGTCTTTTTAATGATTTTAATATAATCATGATATATTACAGTAGTTATTTACTTGTTTCTTAATTTATTATAACAACTTAAGATTATTCTTATTTTTGAATATAAACATATGAGTCTGTGTTTAAACATAAATATATGTTAACATGTATATGTTGGTTATTAAAGATAGATACCAAGTACCTAAATACATATTTCGTTGCCTCTCCTGGAGTTCACTGACATTATTTTATTACTGTATTTTTAAAAACTCAATATATATATTTAAAAATAACTGCTGCTTTAAAATAATTGCAATAGGAAAGACTTTGTCAATATGTCTTCAGGGAAAAAGATTTTAATAAAATAGGAAATAACATTTTCCTAATAAAACCATCCTGTTTTCCACTTAATTATTATAAACAAATCAAGGCAAATTTGATTTGTTGAGAAAATATTTACAGGGTAACTCACTACAGCATTAAGTGCTGTATAAAATGCAAATAAGATTATGACACAATTTCTATTCCCAAGTTCAGGGGAAGAAGTAATGGCAATATGGAACTAACTTTGAAAAAAGCATTAACAGTGGAATCCCATCATCTCAGCAAAGCAAATAAAAACAATCTCAGGATAAAAAAAAGAAAAAAAATTGCAATCTAAATAATGATTGCCTGGAGTGAGTGTGACAGCGGAGACATATTTGATTTGTCTCTGACAACCAAGGGTGGGGGGTGCCTCTCAAATGCAAGTATATCACTGAGCTGAGTGTGATTCTGATTTTTAAACATATGCACATATGTATTTTTTATATATAATGGACCCTAAAAGCAAGCCAACTACTTCATCTGGTGCTCAACCAAAGACACAGGACATCCCTTTCAATGCTGGAGGAAGAATTGGCTGTGCCAAACCAACTTCTGGTCTCCACCGGAGTGCTTCTCAAAGGACTTTTCCAAGGTAATTTTGATTTTTCATGATTTTCTCATTTCTGGTTTTAGAATCTAAGAGGATTGTAAGCTCTATTGTAAGATCAGTATCATTAGAGAAACACAAGCAGCCTAGAGGGGCTTGTTTGCCAGGTTAGAGAGTCTGACTTTATTTTGCCAAATGATAGCAGGTTGTTACAAGTTTCTGAATAAAAGGTATTATAACACTGGATTTTAGAGGATTAGATTGGCAATACTATTCTAGACAGACTGCGTGGTTGGAAAACGAGAAGCACAAAGGCAATGAAGTAGCCAGTATGATTGTAGAGGTGGATTTGAGGCAATGATTGTCAGGTCTAAGGTGGAGATAGAAGAAATTAATCTTTCTGGCTAGGTTGGATTAAAGATAGGGGTTTTAAGTTTGTGTGACTATGTGATTGGTGGCTTCTTTAACCAGAATTAGGGAAATTAGGAGAGCAGGAAGATGAGTGATTTTCAAGGGAGTGTGAGGTGACTATAGGATGTCCGGTGGAGATGGTCAGCAATGGATTGGAACTGCAGAAAGGAATTCTAATATGTTTAGTTTAGATGTCCATTCTGTTCAGGAATGTCCCTTGAAATAATGCAAATAGACAATATGGGTAATAGAGAGTGACATTGTAGAAATAAAGGAGAAGGCCAAGTGTAAGTTCTTAAGGATTACTGGCCTTTGGAGCCCAGAGGAAGAGGAACCATTAAGGGGCCAAAGAAAGAACATTCAGAAAAAATGTTCAGGGCAAGAGAATATTAAAAGGAGAGGTGATGTTAAGAGTTGCTATAAATTCAAAAGTTATATAGAAAATATTGAACTAGTTTTGGCTATTGAAGGAAGAAAAGAACACAATAAGAGTTGGATATTATAAGAGTAGGGATATTATAAAAAATAGGACAAGAGTTAGATAATTTTAGGGAGAAGAGATAGCATATAGTTTTAAGCATTATTAAAAATTCAAGGAGAGATGGAAATTGAGTTTGGAGAGATGGGAGTTTTAAACTGCAAATTAGGTTATGTGTTTTATTAAAGAATTTTCTTCTGATTTATATATTTGTGTGTGACTAACAAATGTATAAAAGTTAGCACATATTTACATAATTCATTCTGCATATACTCAAGATAATAAAAGTGTAGGAAACTGTTTTTTAAAACTTTTTTTTAATTTCAAATTAATATGAGGGTACAAACTTTTAGGTTACATTATTCTCACTTCCAGGATAAAGTTTCATTTGTAAAAGAGCCCCTCACCATCTTACACACCTTCACAATGTGCACTTTAGGTGAGATCCTACCTCATGCTCCCTTCTGCAGATTGTCGTCCCCCTCCCCCCTCTTGCCTCCCTCTACCCCTGTTCTAGACTATATTTGTGTTTCATTGTTCATATGAGCATGTAATTGTTTATATATTGGTTTCATATTAGTATGGAGTATGTTGGATATTTATTTTTCCATTCTTGAGATACTTTACCAAGAAGAATGTATTTCAGCTCCATCCAAGTAAATATAAAAGATGTAAAGTCTTCATCTTTTTTTAGTGGCTGATAATATTCCATGGAATACATATAGCACAGTTTGTTGATCCATTCATGAGTTGATGGGTGCTTAGGTTGCTTCCACAGCTTGGCAATTATGAATTGAGCCACAATAAACATTCTGGTGAAAATGTCCTTGTGTTAAAATGATTTTTGTTTTTCTGGGTAGAAACCTAGTAGTGGGATTGCAGGGTCAAATGTAAGGTCTACTTTTTGATCTTTGAGGATTCTCTATACTTCTCTCCAAAAAGGCTGTATTAGTTTGCAATCCCACCAGCAGTGTATGTTCCCTTCTCTCCACATCGACGGGAGCATCTGGTGTTTTGGGACTTTGTGACGTGGGCTAATCTTGCTGGGATTAGGTGATATCTTAGAGTGGTTTTGATTTGCATTTCTCTGATGATTAAAGATGAGCATTTTTTTTCATGTGTTTGTTGGCCATTTATCTGTCATCCTTGGAGAAGTTTCTGTTCAAATCTCTTGCCCACTTATAGAGGGGGTTGTTTGCACTTTTCTTATTGTTTAATTTGCATTCTCTGTAGATCTAGTCATCGGGGCCTTTGTCAGATTCATAACATGCAAAAATCTTTTCACATTCTCAAGGCGGTCTGTTTGCTTTGTTTGTGGTACCCTTAGCTGTGCAAAAGCTTTTTAGCTTGCTCAAATCCCAGAAACTGGGGTTTTCTCAGAAATGATTATCTAAGTAGTCATTGGTAATCTTCGAAGAGAATGTGGGCCAAAGTCAGACTGCAAGACTGTGTGAATTGGAGGTGAAGAAATACAGACTTCACTTTTGAGGTTAGTGAGAAGAGCAAGGAGAAAGAAAGGTATGGTTAAAAGGCAGGAAAGAGGGGCGGCGCCTGTGGCTCAAAGGAATAAGGTGCTGGCCCCATATACTGGAGGTGGCAGGTTCAAACCCAGCTGTTCAACCTTTTTCTTTACACATGCTATTTTAAAATCATGTCATAATTCTGTGTAGGTTTGCTTAAAAAAAAAAAAAAATGAAAAATAGGTCAGGTGCGGTTGCTCATGCCTCTAGTCCTAACACTCTGGGAGGCTGAGGAGGGTGGATTGCTTGAGCTCATGAGTTTGAGAGCAGCCTGAGCAAAAGTGAGACCCCATCTCTACTAAAAATAGAAAAAAACTGAGGAAAGAGGATCACTTGAGCCTAAGAGTTGGAGGTTGCTGTGAGCTATAATGCCAGAGCACTCTACCCAGCTTGAGACTGGTGACAGCTTGGGACTCCGTCTAAAAAAAAAAAAAAAGAGGAAAATATTCAGCACTTGCTGCCATGTAAAGTTAGAAATACACAGAAACTACATTTAGCGCATAATCTGAGTAGACAGTTTGTGCAAGGGTTCAGTGAAAGAAGATGGCTTCCATCACTCATCACCCTTTAATAACTTCTAAAGGATCTTTAAGCTTCCACCTGTCTATGAAATAGTGGGATTCTCTATACTCTAGCTTCAGAAGTTTTTGGAATAGTGGTGTGTCAGTGTGGACCCCTTTGTGGCAGAGACAATTCTCATTATAGAAGGATAGAGCAGTACCGAACTTTCTCTGAGTGCCGTGGTTCTTTTGTGAGACACGATTTTCTCACCTGTGCAGTATTTCTCTTGGCCCTTTGAAACACTTATAATGCTTATTGATCATAGAGAATTAGCCATAGCTTTGAGAGTATTAGTTTAATGAGACAGGAAACACGATCATTACCTTTAAGGAATCAAAGTAGCAAAAAATGGGATGCAAATGCTTCGGAAATATTTGCTTCAAATCAATCAGCAATGTTAACAAAGCATTCCATTCTGAGATGAGAAGTTACAAATACAGTAGTAATACCTACCCAAGTGATAGTTTTCAAAACGTGAAATTCTTAACTTCTGCATCACACAGAGCCTGGAAATGCAGCGGGTATCATCTTTTCATTGCCTCGTCCAGAAAATGTCTCTGTCAAAATACCTACTCATGGAGGCCCAAGATGTGGGATGAGACTTTCAATGTTGGAACCGAGGTTTGGAACAAAGCCACCTGACGACACTTCTCCTTCTGTCCTGTACTAATCTACAAAGCTCTTCTCCTTCTGTCCTGTACTAATCTACAAAGCTCCTGGTCAGTCTTTCATGTCTGGGGAAGATTTTGACACCTGACTTAGTTCTTTCTTCCCATGACTACTTTTGGTTCTATCTCACTTCTGATTTCTTTTTAAGTTCCTTGACTTTTTCTATTGTAATTGTTTTTTTTTAATCTCCCACCTTACATCCTGACTTTAGCTGCTAGTCTGACTTAGCAACCTCGGACTGTGCTGTTATAAATAACTCTACCATCCTCAAAATCTCAATTTCTAACATCCAGACACCAATCACTGCTCCTCTCTTTTTGGCTCACTTCCTCTGTGACAATTTTTGACCACTCTTGGGGATTCCGATCCATTGAGTGCTACAGTTTTTTTGTGCCCACCACCCTCCATTTCCTGTCCGTACTTCCTACTGCCCATCTTAGATTCCATTGTTCAGTTGCTTGCAAATACTTCAGAATCTTTGCCTCACTCTGCCTTACTCAATCGTAGAACACCAATACTGGTTAATCCTAACCAATTGTGGAAATACAGTGTAGTACAGTAACTGAGCATGGGCTCTGGACCCACACTCTGAATCCTGGGCCCAATGTTTACTAGTCATGTGGTCTTGAGTAAGATTCTTAACAGGTCTGTGTCACCGTTTCCTTATGTATACCTATCTTATGTGGTTGTTTTGGGCTCAAAGGTATTAATGAAAGTAAAGTGTTTGAAACAGCACTTGGCAGATAATAAACTCTTAATAAATGTGTACCAAGCTTGCAGCTGATGGTTGGGGAAAATCACCTAATTAAGTTGACTGGTCTCTTTTAGTTTTCATGACTGCATGTCTCATGTGGGCCCTTAGGGCCTGTCTGCAATTCACTTGACAGTTCCTATTTCCTCAGTGGTTTATTTTTTTCCCTCTCAGAGACTACCATGTCACACTTTTTCCTTCTCAAATTTCCAACTCCTGCTCCCTGTTCTTCACTCTCCATTGATGACTTGTATCTTATCTCTCACTGAGAAAACAGAAGCTGTGAGAAGAGAAGGTCATTTTCCCACCAACCAGCCTCTTGTGTCTGTATCTTTATATTATAATGGCAGGGTCCCTGGCCACATTTTCAAACAATCTCCTTCCATCTCTTTTCACTTTCTCAAGAACTTTGATGACATAATTATCTCTATTTCGTCTTGCATCTTCATTACATCTCTCTTTTCCTCTCTGCTATAATGTGCTATAATATTGATCAAAGGAAAAAGAGCCCTGCCTTGCTTCCAAATTACTGATCATCCTTCCAGCAAACCTCAATGTTTCCATCATCTCAGCTCATAGCCGCATGACAAATCTAATCAGGCTTTCATCTTGATTGAATTCTCCTTTGGACCTGTAAATGTTGACTTCTAAATAACACAGTGCTCCAGAGCTCAGTTCTTGGCACTTTTGGATGTGCTGAAGTGATTGGAGTGACTGGAATCCAGAGAAATTGATTTCATCGGTTTCAGAAGAGGCAATTTGAACTGTGCTGAGCAGAAAGAAATCAGCCTAGTTTGCAGGAAAAGGAAAATCATTTATGATCATTTTTACGCTGAATTCTACTTTATCAGAACACTTAATGAAAGCAATTTTTCTTGTGGTGGATTCAGTTCTATGAATTTTGGGGGGTATTGGCAGTAGATGGTGCAGGGGACACTCCATTGAAGCAAAGGAGTTCATGGCAATGTGGTCCTGAAATTGGCCAGATTATTATCCTCATTTAACTAATGGAAAATCAAGAACTAAACTGATAGGAGAACTAAGCCATGCATGGTGGCTCACACCTGTAGTCCCAGTATTTTGGGAGGTTGAGGAGGGAGTATTACTTGAGATCAAGAGTTCAAGCCCAGCTTGGGTAACAGAGAGAGATCTCATCTCTACAAGAATAAAACTAAAAAAATAGCTCAATAGTAGGCATTTGTAATCCCAGTTACTTGTGAGGCTGAGGCAAGAGGATCTCTTGACCCAAGAATTTAAGGATGCAGTGAGCTATGATCAGGCCACTGTACTCCAACTTGGGTGACAGAGCTAGACTCTGAATCTAAAAATAATAACACTATTAATAAATAAAAACCAGGATCAGAATCCAGGTTTTAGATTAAGTTATTTGCCTACCAGATTGAAATATAATAAGAGTAAAACATGGCTAAATTACAAGTTTAAAAAGTATTAAAGTGGAAAATTGCTAAAAAGGGCAATAGAATGACGAAAAATACAACTTTTTACCTACCTAACCCAGAGCTGTTAAAGAACCAATTTTTATCTTTTTCAATAAGATCTTAGATTTTTTTCCCTGCCAGTCAGTCACTAGTAGGATTTTTGTGTTGATGCAATTAGATTTTCTTTTCAGAAACCCACTTTGGATGAAAAATGAACAAGAATATAAATGGATAATTACATTTTATTATTAAACTCCCAAAGCTTATACTTAGAGCAAATTCATGGTTTAAATATACATTATTAATATTGCTTACCCATCTTAGAGGCTTTCTACATAACACCAAGTGTTGAGCACAGTTTTTCTATTTGGACTTGAATTTTGGTGAATATTATAAAGGTTAGATGTTTGGTCATACAGTTTATACAAAACAACTCTAAAAATATAATGTGCTAATAATGATATATTTTCTATTGAGCAACTACTTATGATTAGCTGTTTATATCTGTTACATCTTTTATAACTTACAATGACTTGATGAAGTGGTGTTATTCTTCAGAAGAAGAAAGTAAGATTCAGAGAGATTTAATAATTCTTCATGAAAATTAGAAACATGCTCATAGTGCTTTAACTTCAGAAGGGAAAGGAAAAGAAAACAATTAAGTACCAGATACTATTCCTGGACCTTTTGTGTCAGTATCTTGTTTAATCAAAAGTAGGAGTTAAGAAATAGATTGCATTATGAGTTTTGCTCGAAGCACTTTGTGTTACATGAGTACAAGTCTGAATGGCATTTTAAATTAGAGAGATGTGCAGTATGTTATAATGACTTTCCCATTTCAGCATTGCATTTTATGCGTGACTCTTAAATCCTTGACCTTACAGAGAACTGAAAGAATTATTTCGCATTAAAGTTTTCCCTTTTATTTAATGGTTGCTGAAGCATTTCTTCTTTGCAAAACAGTTTATAAAACTGTTGGTTCCCTAAAAACAGAATTGTTGGGAATTAGGTTCTTGATCTGTATACATATGTTGTGATCATATTAATAGCTATTCCTATTTCAGCATTTATGCACACGGTTACTATAGGATATTTTGAACTTGTCATTTATTAGTGGTTTCCTTAGAGATCTTTTCATCAATGTATTAATTAAGAGATGGGAAATTTTTTTGTTTATTTTAGAAGTGAGGCATGTTGATGTAAATGTTTTGATATACCTAAATGTGACCCCTAAAAGCAGTGAAAGTCATGAAAGAAATCTATTTTCAAATTGCTCCTTGTCAATGATTTATACAAACTTTTTCCCCTGTGGTTGCTGCTAAATCTTCTGTAATCAAGTGTTGATGAAGTCCAGGCAGGGTGGTAGGAGTTAAGAGTTGAGAGAAGACAGAGGTAAATAGGAGGGTATTGAGAGCCATGTACCACACTGGGAGATACGCGTCAGCCTCTTGCAAAATAATAATTTTACTCACTTTATTCTTTTTAATTCTAGATCATGTCAATAATCTGATCATTTAGATTTTTCTTTGCTTAAGACAAGAACATTTTAGAAAAAGAATCACCCAAGTCTTATCTCCAGATAAAAACATAGATATAAAAGACAGACAGTTCTGCTTTCACCTGTTGCCCTTGTTTGGTCAGGAGACAAAGTTATAAAAATATATTAAGGACTGGAAGCTCCAAAAAAAAGAGCTTGGTAGATGGCAACCTTAGAAATAAATCAGCATCACTATTGTTCAGTGCTAGTCTGAGTGTCTTAAGGAATTGCCCCTATGATTCTTACTCAGGAGCTCATCACTGTGGGGAAACACAAATAGTGCTGTAAAATATTACTGATTCAATTCAGTAAACATGTTGACTGTTAAATTTGCAGGTGGTTGGGGTTAAGTATGGAAGGATGAGTGAGACAATATTGATTTTTAAAGAGCTCATAGTAGTTTAAGAGAAATAGGTAGGTAAATAAGTATTAATATTTATTCATAAGGAGTTTCATATTAGGTTATGAACAAAATATTGTGGCAGCACATAGGAAGGAGAGGGCATTCTACAAAAGAGCCATTCTATACTTTATGCTTTTTTATTTTTTTCGGTTATATAGGATACATAGCAAGTAGTCTGGAGAATACTTTGAAAAGTATGTTAGGACCCAGGGTTCAGCCAGTTTCAACCCTTTGGTTTTACCCACCGATTTGGGAGAATGAGTGGGGAACTATTTTCCCCTTTCTATTACCCTTCAAGATTTTGTTCTGTGTCCTGCTATAAACTCCCAGCTTGGCCTAGGGGTCTTGTCCTAGTCTGTTTTGTGTTGGTAAAAAGGAATCCCATAAACTGGGTAATTTATAAAGAAAAAAAAATTTTTTTTTGGCTCAAGATTCTGAAAAAATTCAAGATTGGACATTTGATGAGGGCCTTAGGCTGCTTCCACTCATGGCAGAGGTGAAGGAGACCCAGAGTGTGCAGAGATCACATGGGGAGAGAGGAAGCAAGAGGAGGAAGAGGTGCAGGCTCTTTTTAACAACCAGCTCTCTTGGGAAATTATAGAATGAGACCTCATTCCAGAAGGAGAGCATTAATCTGTTCATGAGGGATCTGCCTTCTAACATTGGGAATCAGACTGCAACATAAGATTTGAAAAGGACAAATATTCAAACTGTAGCAGGCCCCCATGGCCTTCCTAAGCACACCTTTGAAATTGTATGTATAATTTACTACTGTTTAAGTGTCTTGAGGGTGGCTATATAGACAGGGTGCCCCCAAATGTAGACACATTTTAAGAAAGGAAAAAAGCTGTATTAAAATCCTAATACTCAAGTCATGTTTGACTTCTGCAATTACAAGAGGTGCGCAAATGTGACTTGTATTCATCCTTCATTATTATCATATATTGAGCATTACAAATTTTATACATATTTTTCCTTTCTTACAATGTGTATACTTTTTTTTTTTTTTTGAACCCTCTATATATCTATTTTTTTCATTCCCAGGACCTTAACAGTGCTTAGCACATGAGCCTCTCAATAAATTTTAGTTAATTGAAGTAAAAAGACAAAAGAAAAAAATATGAGCTGTACCCTCTCTTTTTTAATTGTATGAAAGTATATGCTTCCTTAGTAAGTTCAGAAACTATGCCTCATCCATGCTAAAGTTTTTATTATTTCATTTAAAAGAAGGATGGAAATGCAACCTCCCCCCCAGCTTTTTTCCTTTCTAAGCCCTTTCCCCTTTTCAGATTCCATTTCTGTTCCAGGGCAAAGTATAACTTTAACCTTACATTTTTCTTTATCCGTAACACAGACATAAGTTATGGATTTTGTATTATGGTTTTTGTATTATGTATATGAGTACCTGGTTTTTGTATTATGTATATGAGTGCTCCAGGGTAATAGTGGCCTTTGCTGTTTCACAGATGTTCCATACTAAAGTCCTTTAAAATAATGGATCATTAAACGAAACTAAAATTGATGGCCAAGAAATTCATTTTTTTTTCCTAATGAAATGAAAGCATTTCACTAATTAGATACTTAATTCCACAAGATGGCGCTGTAGTTCTTCTGATTATTTGGAGTAGCAAAGCTCAGAGTTTTTTTTTTTTTTATGCTTATAGATTTTATTTTATTTTATTTTATTTATTTTCATTTCTTTATTTTTTATTGTTGGGGATTCATTGAAGGTACAATAAACCAGGTTACACTGGTTGCATTTTTTAGGTAAAGTCCCTCTTACAATCGTGTCTTGCGCCCAAAAGGTGTGGCACACACCAAAGCCCCACTCCCCTCCCTCCTTCCCTCTCTGCTCTTCCTTTCTGATTTCATTTCATTTCTTTTTTTTTTTTTTTAAGCAGGAACTCAACTTTATTGCCTCAAGCGGGGAAAGAAGGCGGGGGATGAGGTGCGTGACAGAGAGTTTTAAATTTAAAAGTATCTTCCCTTTCCCCTCTTTCTTTACATATGAAAGTGACCTATTAGAAAGGATGTAAAACTATCACTTCTAAACACTTTAGATTTGCTATATAATATCAGAGAGGTCCATAGTTAATAGCCTTAAAATAGTCAATAAAAGGAATTAGTACACAATGAATAACCAGAAGTGAGATATAGGGAGTTTTTGACACTACTTTTTCTTTGGATAATTATTTATAAAGAAAAATAATTGTTAAACATAGTATAGGTAGAATATAAATTATGAATTTTTAAAAAAAGTTTCATGTATAGAATGTTAGTGTTCTTTAGTGCTACTTGTAGTTTGGATGTTCAAAACTACTGAGCTGTTTAATTCACCAGATATTTTCAGAAGTCTTTTGTGACAAAGTTCATAGGTCTTTGTCCATTTCTTTAGGGTAAGTTAGCAATGCCAATGTTACCTGTGTCTGTCTGGTCTTACAGCACGGTCTTCAGAATGGTTAATTCTGTTTAAAATTAAATTTGCATAGTCTCATATAGAAAGCTGTTAGATAGAGAACTTGTTTTTTTAAGTAAATATTTTAGTGTTTAATTGCATCCTCAGTTTTGCTCTAAATATTTTTAGTTGTATTGTTTTGAAGTTAAAATTTCCCAAAGTTTCCAAATAGATTTTGAATTGAATCACTTTGTAGTAAGAATTTTGTTTCTTTTTATGTGCAAAATGCAGTTTCATTTGACAAAATTTTATTATTACTTTTTTATGATCCACTAAAGTAAAAGGTATTGCTTAAAATATATTTAGAAGACTTATATTTGAAATATTTTGGAGCAAATTATTTTTAAGATTCACTTTGACCAAATTGTGTCCATTTAATGAAAATTATATGTTGACCTGTAATACTAAAGATTGTAATTAATGTCCCTTGTTAGAATCAGAAATGCAATAAATAAAAGTCCAGCATCAAGAGAAAACAAGTAAATTGTGTGCAATTCTTAATTATGTCTAATTACAATGAATTTGTAATGCATTTACATTCACAAAATCTCTTAATTTATCAATGACTAAGACAACAGTTTATATTTATGAATTGCACATTTGTAAGGAGTGAATTAGTTAATGTGCTAATTAGAATTCCTGCAAATGAGAAGACGGGTTGTAGTTCACTATCTATTTCTCTATTTGGATCTTATAGCGTAGAGTAAGTGGAACAGGCATGGTTAAGTTTAAAATGTCTGAATGTACATAGCAGATATGTCTGTGCTTTTAGTTGATGCTTGAAGTATTTAAGACATTTATATTCCCATTACTACCACTACTAATTACAATTTTGAAAGCTTACTATGTGTAGGCCACATCAAGCCTTTATTTACATAGTAGTAGTAAGGAGTAGGTACCATTATTCTGCTTTCACAGATGAAGACACCAAAGTTTAGGGAAAAATTAGATAATTTATGAAGGAGCAGGCAGCTGTTGAGCAGGAGCTGGGATCTAAATTTATGTTCCTATGACTCCAGAGCCTGTACTCTAAACCACTAACCTGCCTTAAATATGTCTGTGGTCCCCAACCCCTGGGCTATGGACCCTTAGTGGTCCAGGTCATGGCCTGTTAGGAACTGGGAGGAATGGCAGGAGGTGCGTGGTGGGCCAGCAAGCGAAGCCTCGTCTGTATCTACACTGCAGTGATGGCTGCTCCCCATCACTCGCATCACGGCTTCACTCTGCCTCCTGTCAGATTGTGTGTTAGGTTCTCAGTGGAGTGTGAACCCTGCTAGAAACTGCATGTGAAAGGGATCTAGGTTGCATGTTTCTTATGAGAATCTAATACTGGGTGATCTGAGGTGGAGCTGAGGCGGTAATGCTAGCACTGGGGAGTGGCTGTGAGCACAGATTACCATTAGCAGAGAGAGTTGACTGCACAGAGCCCATAATAAATCAATTGCTTGCACACTCATATCAAAAACATCTCTCCCTGGCTCCCATCTGTAGCAAAATTGCCTTCCATGAAACTGGTCCCTGGGGCCAAAAAAGGTTGGGGACCACTGGCATATGTCATTGCCATACCAGGTAGTTTTAGTGAAGTCTGCCGATTTAGTTTGGATTGTATCTTTAATGTGTAAGATAGCTTAGTCGTTATAGTTGTGCTAAAAAGGCACATATTTAAAGGCACATAAATGAGGGGTTTGCCAAGGGAATTCACCAAGTTATCATCGTACAGACTGCAAGCTAGAGGTCTCTATGGAATAGTGCTGAGGCAAGAGCTACCAGGTGAAAGGGAAGCCCTTTTCGCCTCCTCCTTACCCCCAAGTTTCCCACATCTCACTTTTTCAATGTTTGAAGGACAAGGCAACCTAGGTTCCAATGGGTAAACACCAGCTTGTTGTTGTTGTTATTATTATTATTTTGAATTGGAGTCTCTCTCTGTCATTCTGGCTGAGTGTCATGGCGTCATCACAGCTCACTGGAACCTCAAACTCCTGGGCTTAAGCAATCCTGCCTCAGTCTCCCAATTAATTGGGACTATAAGGATGAGCCACCACACTCAGCTAATTTTCCTATTTTTTTTGTAGAAGTAGGGTCTCACTCTTGCTCAGGCTGTTCTCGAATTCCTGAGCTCAAGCAATCCTCCCACCTCAGCCTCCCAAAGTGCTAGACACTATGTTTGGCCTGATTGTGTTAATTTTAAAAATACTTAAAACCCACTAAACACCTTGCCTCCCAACAGGCTTAGTCAAAAGGTGAAATGATTCTATTCCAAATTATACTTTTAAAAAGAAAGAATGAGTTAAAAAAAATACTTGATAAACTAAAATTGCAACTGAAGGGCTTTTAGTGCCACTCACTAGGGAAGATTTTACACCTATTCTGTTTCTAAGTATCTGAAAGGTATTGAAGGAAGCACAGATGTGAATATCTTTAAAAAGTAGGTAGATGGTCATCCCAACGAGATGGGCTTGGGTAAAGTGAAGTCTGAATAAAGAGATCAGATTCTGAACCCTAAATCTAAGGATCCTTTGTTTAAATAATGCCAGAAAGATCGACTGAGCTGTGCACAGAACTGCATGAAGCACTACTAGAGAGAAATAAGTAGAGCAGCACAGAAAAGAGAGAGAGAGGAGTGGGGGGGGGGGAGTGGGGAGATGGAGAGAGAGAGGAGAGACCAAGAGAGACAGAGAGAGGAGAGAGGGGAGGTGAGAGAGAGAGAGAGAGAGAGAGCATGCGTGCGAGAGTGAGCAATATAGGTTAGGTTAGGGTAAGTCTTAGATTGGTGATGGGAGGGTAGAATAGCCAGTAAGGAGTTACTGCCCTGGCTGGAAGAGGCGTTAGGGGCAGGCCATAGTTAATCTTGGTCTGTAGAAAGTAGGAGGGGCTTTTCTGGGGGAGGGGCTTTCTCTGGGGCAATTACCTAACATTCCTCCCTTCTTGATATGTTAAAAATAGGGGGTTTGCCTTGGGATAGGGGACTTAGAGTTCTCTCTTCTGTAGTTTCTTTCTGCTGAGAGGGGCTCGTAGTTTCAATTGGCCAACTAGAGGACGATTATGATTTTTTTTGTTGGGAGGATGTAAGTTTTGCTTTCAGACTGTCCTTTTAGTGGTGGTTGTTTAGAAGTGGTGTTTAGGAAAGTCTTGTGGTTTGGAGTAGCATAGTCCATTGATGAAGAACAGTTTCTCTTGTTGTAGGTTTGGAGTACTAATTGAGTACCTGTTGAGATAACTTTGAGAGTTGAGTTTGAATAAAACGAGTTATTGAACAGGAAATGTTAGCTGTTCCTGTGTCTGTGTTAGCCGTGATTCCCACCGCTGCCAGTGAGGGAAGTATGGCAACTTGGGCAGCCCTTTTCATACGTGTTGTTGGATAGAGAGAAAGAGGAGGCACTGGAATAGGTTCATCTTCTGCAATAATTTTAAAATCAGGTAGTAATATAACTATGGAACAGAGACTTTGAATGTAGATAGGGGGAATTCGATATAATTATTTCCCGCAGAGAAACTGGAAGGAAGGATGGCACTTTCTATGTAACTTCTTTTTTGGTTTGAAAGGGAAAGTGACTATATTAGAGCACTTTGAAGGGTTTAGGCCTGATAGGGGAGTGGTGCCAGTAAAGTTGAAGGAAAGAGGGTATGATTGGATGACTTGATAGAGTGAGGGTATAAAACGTTTAGTTTCATGTGTGTAAATTGTTAAATTAAGAGATGTGGGGTTTGAAAGGTTGAGAGATAAAATGTTAGGAATTATGATTGGGGTGGTTTGAAGTTTAGTGTGTAAGAGACTATGAAGATTTAATCTAATTTAGTAGCCTAGTTTATATTTAGGGTGATATTTTAAAAGCAAGTATGTTCGTAAAATGGAATTATAGGTTAGATTAAGATTTAGTTGGGGTGTGAAGCTGGAGAGATTGAAATTTTGGGTTTTATTTTGGCTAATTTCTTCTTTTAAAATTTGAGAATGGGTTTTAATGATTTTGATAATATCTGTTAAAGGAGGGGGGATAAATTTTGGTTTTAATACTGTTATGGTGAGTTCGTATAAGTATGGTCAAGGGCTGGAAAAGTAGTTGTTGATAGTTGTATATTGGTGTCGGTGACCTTCCAGGGGGCTATGGATTCACAGCCTGAATAGGCACATCCTTTTCTACATTTTGAGTTAGGATTTTGAGTACTGCAAGCATATATTTGGAGGATGTAGTTTAGATAACAATGTTTGCCTAAAGAAACTAAGGTATATGAATCACCTTTAAATAATTCACATAAGGAGATATTAAATAATAGAGTGATTTGATTTTTTAATTAATGTTTTGTTAATAGAGGTGTGATATGATTTTCAGGTGTTAGACCACGAGTCGATGTGTAATTTTCATGTTTCTTCTCAGTGACCAGAGAGTGAGAGAAGTTGAGGGTTTTGTAAGTATTAGGAGAGGTTATTAGGAATAAGAAAATTATGAGAGGTATTTTAGGAAGGTAAGAGAATACTTTATGAATATGGAGTAAAGGGATAGAGAGTATTTTGTTTTTGTGATTATTATGGTGGAGTGATTGTGATTGGATTAATCTTAAAGAGTAATATTAGGAGTATAGTTATTATTACTATGAGATGTCTATTGGTGAGCATTAAGGGAGGTAATAATTGAAATTTTATGAGATGTATCTTTTAGAGCCTTGGGACCTCAGGTGGAGGATGAGTTTTGGTTTCCTGGATCTCTGGAATCTGAGTGAGTTTAAGCTTTAGGGGGCCTGTTTCTTGAGCCGAGTATGAGGGAAGACTTTTAGGTGTTGTCTGTTGACCTGTAGTAATAGTTGGATTAAGGAAAGGCTTAGTGTGAGATATATGAAATTATCCAGGAAATGAGGCTAATTTTACTGCAGTGGGTGTTGATAAAATTACTGTATGAGGTCCTTGCCATTTTGGCTCAAG
>CAUYPK010113656.1:0-19060 GCA_963574355.1 Loris lydekkerianus | reverse complement strand
AGATTATTTGAGCAATTTTTAAAATGCTATTTTATTTATTTAAGTGTTTTTTTTTTTTTTTTTTTTTTTTGGGAGGGGCTGGGTTTGAACCCGCCACCTCCTGTATATGGGACCAGTGCCTTACTCCTTTGAGCCACAGGCGCTGCCCAATTTTTAATTGGTTTTTTAATTAAATTTCTTTGCATTTTTGTTAAAGGTTGGTCTGAGATTACCATATACATCATTAGCTTTGTACAGTCTTCTTTACCTTTGTACCAATTCATGTGAAACATAGACACCATTGAAACTGTAAGATACCACCTTCTCTTTTATTCTTTATGTTATAGTTTTCATATATATTACATCTACATACATTGTAAATCCCCCAAGATGATATCATTATTTTTGCATGTTAAACACATATGTTTTTTAAGAAATTAAGAGAAAATTTTTGTCTAATATTTTTGTCTAATATTTACCCAAATGAGGTTGGGTTGAAGGTTGATGAGAAAGCAGCATACACACTTATTCTGGCTAATTCTGTGCCTTTGGTTAAATCTTCTAACCACTATGCTTTAACCACCTTTCTCTATACATGTCAGTAGGTGTCTTAGATGCCCACCGACTACAGATAGAACCAGATAGACACACACTCTCTCTCTCACACACACATATTCTCAACTCTAGGATCTATAATTGTTAATAAATTGCATTGTTAATGTGGATTTTAGACAATATAATGGTTCCCAGAGGACACAGCTATTTCCCAGGAAACACTCAGAATTGTCACCGTATATTTGTTAGTTTAGTGGCTGTGCTATTATCCCCAATGTGGCCGGTGATGACGTTCTCACTAGGACCCTCTACTGGCAGTTGTGTTTATAGGGTGGTCAGCTGTCCCCTGAGCTTGTACTACACTGCCTTCTCTTTGAAACACACCTTGTCCATAGCAGCATGTGGGGAAGTTTTATCTCTTAATGGAGTCTGAAGCCTCAAAGATATGAGTTTTTTACTGTGGGAACCTTGGGTGATAAAGGCTCGACATGAATAGCCACCACCAGGGAGGGTCAGGATGGATGGATGGGCCAGTCTAAATGATCTCAAATTGTTACCTGGACAGGACCAAAATTTTAACAGAAAGTATTTAAATTCCTGCATTTGTACATGAATTTCAGATGTGTTTCTCTGATACATCTTAAGCATAATAGTACCAGAGTGTCATGACCACATAAATGATCATGGGAGACACAGATTGACATTGGTGACTGTTATAGCAGGCATGATGTTCAATCCTCTATAACAGAGTCAGCCAAACTGAAGAGCTAGGAGAGAGGAAATAAAATCTCTCTCTGTAAAATGAAAATGTGTGTCATGGCTTCATTTGCTGCCATCTGTGCCTGTCTCCCTTCGACCCAGGCCACCCCACGAAGTTAAATCTCCCTGTAATGTTCTCTTGCAGCTGGCTGTCAGCGCAAATGCCACTCACAGCCCATTACTGACTGACTCCCAGGAAGAGTTACAACTGCAGAGGTCTGTCTCCTAACAGCCCTCCTGCTTGGACTTGGGTGACACCTTTTTTGTGTCTGAAAAGGAAAAAAGGATCTGCCCATGTCAAATGAGATTTATATACTTTAAAAAATTATAAATACTGCTTGATTCATCCATTTTGTTTCCTTTTTTCAGGGTGCAGGTAGACCATTTATATATTCCCTGTGGCCTTCATTTTTAATGGAGCATTTCCAGACCCAGTCAGGTGAATGCTCTCATTTCCTAGGATTTCTTCACAGGTAGCCTCAGGCTGCAGACAGGCAGCCTAGGACTAGGAAGGAATGGAAACCTGGACTAGGTAAAATAATTTAAAGAGGTTCTGAGCCAAATGTGTGTGACCAGCCAGGAGACATGGCCTCAAGAAGTCTTGAGAAAGTGTGCCCCCAGCAGCTGGGTTATAGTTGAGTTTATACATTTATAGAGAGAGGAATTACAGGTACAACAAAAAATCAATATATGGAGGCTGAGTACATTAGTTTGGCCAGAAAATGCAGAATGTCTCAAAGCAGGGATACTTAGGGGTCATAGGTGGGTTTAAAGATGTTTTGATTTGTAATTGGTTAAAGAAATGAAGCTTTCTAAACGGCTTGGATGTCTGTTAATAAGAGAAAAGCCACCATTCACACTCAGGTGGTCTGTTAAGTAAATTGCTGGCCTACAGGTGTGGTTTAAGCTTTGTCTTATACAACCTTCAGCCTGTTAATGATTTCACATCTTATTGTGACAAGGCTTCTCTCTAAGGAGGGAGTGGGACAGGAGGAGGCATTTCGGAACTCCCTTTAGAGTTTCTGGCCAGTAATTCAACTTTAGGGTATTTATGGAGTCTCCTTGGCCAAGAGGGGCCCCTTCAGTGATTGGGGTGGGAGGGCTTAAGACTTAGATTTAGTTCCCAGCTTGAATGTGTGATTCAAGGTTATTTATTGTCAAATTTGGGAATGCCCTGAAGTTATGTCTTACCCTTTTTGGGAAATGCCATCTCTGGGCACTAGCTCCCTGAGAGCCAGAGCTTTCTCTTCTGTTTTTGTTCAGGTGCCCAGTGTCTAGGACATCGCCTCGCACAGTATGTGCTTAGCAGACGCTTACCAAATGGATACATTGGTTGTGACAGCACTCCTTTTTGTCCCTTATTAGGCAGTATGTCCCTTCAGAGTAGAGACTAGGACCTAAACACCTTTGACTCCCAGGCCAGATCTCCAGTTGAATTTGAAGATGAAGTTTCGGTGGTGATGCCCTTTTCCTCCTGGGGGTGATTGTTCACAAAATGTAAACAGAGATTCTAATGAACAGCCTTTTTTAGAACTTCAAGACGTAAGTGACAAAGCTGTTTTACATTCCTCTCATTATTACTAATTCTTCCTTTGTGCTTATGCTAATCAGAGTTCAAATGGAGCCGGGTGTCATTAAGTAGTTTAATGGCTCTCTGCAGTGTGCTAGGATAATAGGCCCACAACAGTGTGGGAAAATGTTAGATGTCTGTGGCTCCCTCCTTTTCTTGGCAAGATCTAGCTGGGCATATCCGTTTACACATGAAGGTGTTTAGCAAAAGTGCCATCAGTCATTGACAATTCTTTAAGAAAGCTTTGATGCAGAAGGCGTCCCAGTGAAGGGTAGAAAGCCCCCTGAACTCACCAAGTGGCCTCTTGGCTTCATACTGGAAAGAACTAAAGAGCAAGCCAAGTAGAAAGTTTGAGAGAGAGAGAGAGAGAACAGATCCTATTCCAAAGAGGGAGGAGAGGTCCGAGCAGGAGGGGGGGCCCCTTATGGGGCAATGATAACATTTTTAAATGTCCCAAAACACTGTACTGACCAGCACTGGCTTAAGATCAGGCCATAGGAGTGAATCATAAACTGCTGTCACGGGAAGGTAAACACAGTCTGTAAAGCATGGGGCTTGGCAGACTGTCCTCAGGTGGACTCCTGTAGGGTGGGTAGGGTCTGCTATCAGCCAAAATGTCTGCACTCAGCCTCTCTCTACTTTTTCTGCCTTATTCGTACATCATTTAAGCAAAACTATTTATATGTAAGTTTGTCGTTGTTACTGAGCAGCAAGGGACCCAGGCTGGAGGGCCGACAGCATAGAAGTGAGGAACAGGGTGTGCTGCTGACGTGTAAAGCCCTCAGCTGAGCACACCACACGTGCGTGCGTAGTGGGGAGCTTCAGAGGAAACGAAACTCACGTCAGTCCTGAAATAGCACACAACATAAACATCACTGAGGCCAGACTCTCAACAAACAGAACGCTGCTGTGAAAGAGAAGCCACAGGGAACCAGTGTCATCTGGGTCCCACTGTGGGTTAAGCCAGTGGTTCTCAAAGTCTGGCTGCAGGACTGGCAGCCGCAGCCTCACCTGGAGACTCGTTAGAAATGCAAATTCTCAGCTCCCCACCCAAGACCACTGAAAGAATTTGTGGAGCAGAGCCCAGCAAGGTGTTCACCAACCCCTCCAGCTGATTCTGAGGTAAAGACCAGACGGGAGCCCCTGGGCGAGGCCCTTGGCACACGTCATCTTCTCATCTCATTGGATCTTCTTCAATCCTAAAATTAGGTTTTTTTTGAGGGTTTGTTTTAGGTGTCAACTTGACTGGGTTAAAGGACACCCGGGTAGCCAGTAAAACATTATTTTGGGCTATGTCTATATACTTAGGGTATTTCCTAAAGAGATGGGCATTTGGATCAACAGCCTGAGGAAGGAAGGTATCTGCTCGCACCATCCAGTCAGCTGAGACCCAGGATAGAATAAAAAGGCAGAAAGAGGGCTAATCTGTTCTCTCCTCCAGTTGGGGTTCATCTTCTTCCCTTGGAGATTGCACACCTGGCTCAGGCTTTCAGGTGTGGCTTCCCTGGGGCTGCAGCTCGCAGGCAGCGTGTGGTGGGACTTCTCGGCCTCCAGGACCGCGTGAGCTGACTTACATGACAAAGACCCTCTGACCTCTCTAGCTGTATATCCTATGAGTTCTCCTCCTCTGGAGAATCTTAACTAGTAAGTATTGGTCCCACTTACCAATAAGGAAACTGAGACTCAATGAAGCTCTTAACTCTCCCAGGTTTATATACCTAGAAATGGAGGTATCAAGAGATCATTTGCCCAAACCTGTGATCTTTACACTTTATCAGTGTTTCTTGAACTGTAATGTGTAATCAAGTCGCCTAGAAATTAAATGTTAAAATGACATCAATGGCACTGGTACACTGACCACACTTTGGCCATAAGGACTTTGTGTTGCAATGCAGTCCCAGGCCTGAACCACAGTCTGATTTGGGAAATCAGAGATGCAAACGCTGGACCCCACATAGACCTCCTGAACCAGCAGCTCTTGAGATGGGGGCGGGGGTCTGCGCTAATAAGCTCTGCAGGTGATTCTCACCACTGCTTAAGTTCAGAAGCCACAGATACATCCTATTTCCATATTAAAAAACTAGGTATTTGCCAGGTTATGAAGTGAAGTAGGTATTTGAAAGCCATTAGAGCAGTGGTTCTCAACCTTCCTAATGCCGCGATGTATGTTCATTGTTACAAAGGGGTCGCGACCCACAGGTTGAGAACCACTGTGTTAGAGAGAAACTGGACAAGGGAAAAAAGATAATGTTTAAGCCTGAATAGTAGCTTGAATTAAGTGTTTTTCCATGAGGTAAGGATACAATGGGCTTAATAATAATACCACTTCTTTGTAAAGGCCCTTGTGGATGCACGTTGGGTGTAGAGCCAGTGGGAGGTGAGAAAAGTTCTGCCCCCCAGACATGGTGATATGAGCATGTAGGTCCAACGTTGTTCCAGAAAGCGAAGCTTAAAGCTTTTCCCAAGAAGCATCTAACAGCAAAAGAAGATAAACCTACGTTTGTCTGGCATACAGAAAGTGATCTAGCAAAAAACAAAAACACATCTTGAGATTTTTCTTTTTAACCTTGTGTAATCTTAAAAATTCATATGCACTTTCAGCTATACCAAACCAATGCATGTCACTTTGATATAAATAACAATTTCAATTGCCATTAAGATAAAAAGGGAGCAATGCTGCTTCCCTGAGTCTACTAGACTCGTAAAATTTACCCAAGTGGAGAGGTGTGACGCCAGCTGTCAGCATCAGCATCCAGGCAGTTTCTCTTCTCCATCTTGGTGCTGGAGTATTTCTGAGAATTTAGAATATATGAGAACAAATGGCAGTGGCTTGCTGTGGCCACAGGAGCTCTGTAAACGTAACTACTGAGGACAGAAGGTCACATAATGTATGATGTTCTGGTGTTCGGAGGCTGTTTGGGTGGGAATTTTGAGAACTGTATCTTCAAGTGCTTTTTGAAGAGTGAATAGAAGAGATCTTTGATCTACGCATCAGATGCTTTTACTTGTTGAGAATAATACTCATCAAAGTATTTTCAGTAAAGGAAGACAATCAAAGATACTCTGTACTGTACCACTCATGCTGTCATTTTCATTACATGCAAATGAAGGGAGGGCCTCAAATGACTCAGTTCCTGTGATCACATCTCTTCATCCAGCATTCAGATTCCACTCCATCAAAGCCGTCTCGTCGCATACATGAAACACTCAGTCCCCCCCAGGAAATTGTGGATCAGTCTTTTTAAAAAGCGCTTAATAAGTCAGCTTTGTAAGCTGTGCTGGTCAGTGAATAGGGTTTTTTTTTTTTGTTTTATTATTATTATTCTTCTTAAATCATAGCTGTGTACATTCATGTGATCATGGGGCACCATACACTGGTTTTATAGACTGTTTGACACATTTTCATCACACTGGTTAACATAGTCTTCCTGGCATTTTCTTAGTTATTGTGTTAAGACATTTACATTCTACATTTACTAACTTTCACATATACCCTTGTAAGGTGCACCACAGGTGTAATCCCACCAATCATCTTCCCTCCACTCACCTCCTCCCTTCCCCCTTCCCCCTATTCTTGGGTTATAACTGGGTTATAGCTTTCATATGAAAGCCATAAATTAGTTTCATAGTAGGGCTGAGTACATTGGATACTTTTTCTTCCATTCTTAAGATACTTTATTAAGAAGAATATGTTCCAGCTCCATTCATGTAAACATGAAAGAGGTAAAGTCTCCATCTTTCTTTAATATTCCATGGTGTACATATACCACAATTTATTAATCCATTCGTGGATCGATGGGCACTTGGGCTTTTTCCATGACTTAGCAATTATTCTGGAAAGATATATGGAGAACACTTAGAGATCTAAAAATAGAACTGCCATTCATTACTGCCTCTACTGGGCATATACCCAGAAGACCAAAAATCACATCATAACAAAGATATTTGTACCAGTCTTTTGAAAATTTGAAGAGGGAACTTTTACTGAGAAAAGATGCTCCTGAATTCAGAAACATAATTTATGCTATATGTAGTTGGAATTTCATAGTTTGCTTTTAATGTAACAGAAAACAAGTCTTCCAAAACAGGCTTGGGGGATCTTGTAAACATGTAGTACACCACTGGACATCATCTAAAAGTGGGCTTTCAGCTCAATTCACAGTCTGCAAGGAATGAAATCAACCGAGTGCCTATTAATCCATTAATGGATAAATAAATGATAATGTATGTATACCATGGAACACTATTCATCCATAAAAAGATGGAGACTTTACATCTTTTGTACTTACCTGGATAGATTTGAAGAACATTCTCCTAAGTATTACAAGAATGGAAAAGCAAGCATCCAACATACTCAATACTCATATGAAACCAGTAGATGAAAAACTAGACTCCCACAGGAGAGAAAAACACAACTGCATCCAAAATAGGGGGAGAGTGCAGGAAGGAGTGAAGGGGGAGAGAGAGGAGGAAAGGGGTTTGGTGTGCTACCACATAACTGGCATAATGTAGGGGTATATGGCACACAGGGTTCAACTGCAACTTGGATTTGACCTAACAAATACAAATAAGGTAACATAATTGATTGCACCCTTATATCAATCTGAAATTAAAAATAAATACAAAGTAAATAAAAATGAGGCTTGCTGATGTATGTGAGGCACAGGCATCTATCTTTGAAGAAGTGGTCATTGACACTCAGACTGGACTGGGTAATGGAGACTGAAATGGGAAATCGGAAAACAGAAGAGAATTCCTAGAACTTTAGGTTTTCCTGAAGCAGGTGAGTTTTAGCTTGTTTCTTGGGTGTTTTGTTTTATTTTATTTTGCTTTGTTTTGTTTTGTTTGTGTGTGTGTGTGTGTGTGTATATATATTTTTTGATGAACAGATAATAAAAATCTGGTTTCCCACTTTCTACATGTATACCTGTTAATTTCCTTAGGCCATTTTTTAAATATCTTTGGTCTTTTGTACCAAGATAATTGTTTTGTTTTGGTTTTTGGTTTTTTTTTTACTTTTGAAATAATTATAGATTTATGGAATGTTGCAAAGATAGTATAGAAAGTTTAATATATGGTTTAGTTTTATGCAATGTTAACATCTTATATAACCATAGTATATTTATGGAAATTGATAAATTAATAATGGTAGAAATCTACTAACTCAACAATGGAATTTCTTCATATTTGACCAAGTTTTCCACTAACGTTATTTTATGTTCTAGGATCTAATCCAGGATACCACTTTACATTTGCTGCCAGATGTATTGACTACTTATCGCTGTATAACAAACGACCATATAACTCAGTAGATCTGAACCGTACACACAGATAGTATCTCACAGTTTCTCTAGGGCAGGAATGCAGAGGTAGATAACAACGCGGGCTGACTTATCAGGTGAAGTTTCAACTCAGATCAAGCTTCTTCTAAGCTCACTTATTATTGTGAGAATCCAATTTCCTGTCCAGGTCATGATGAGTTAATTGAGGAACTATTCCAAAAGGTTAAAGAACTAATACTGAATCTTTACAACCTATTACAGAGGGAATTGGAAAACAGAACAGAATAGGTTATTCTCCAACTCATTTTATTAGGCCAGTTTATCCTTATACCACAAGTAGACAAAGATTTACAAGAAAGGGGCATTACACTTTACAAATACAGAGACCAAATACCTCAAGGGAATACTAGAAAACTAAATCATGCAACATATGTAAAGGGAATTATACACCATGACCAAGGAAATATTTCCAGGAAGGAAAATTTGGTTCAACATACAAAAACAAACAAAAAACCAGAAAGACAAAAGAACCACACTAGTGTAATACACTGTATTAATAGAATGATGGCCAAAACCCACATAAGCATCTTAAAAGATACAAAAAGCATTTGAGAACTCTACCACACATTTATGATAAAAATAAATGGCATGGGCAAAGAAGAGAATTTTCTCAACCTATAAAGTACATTTGTAAAAACTTCACATGTCACCCTGAAAGCCTCAGATTTTTTGTTTGTTTGGTTAGCTGGTTTTTGTTTGTTTGTTAGATACAAGACTGCAAACTACCCACTTCTATTTAGTGGTTGTAGTCAGGAAAACTAGGACAGAAATCAACATAAAACACTGAGATTGGAAAAGAAGGGGTCCAACTATTTCTATCTGCAAATACACAATCTTGTGTACAGAAAATGCAAGGGTATCCACAAATACACAATACAGCAAGATTGCAGTGCACAAAAATCAATTGCATTTCTACACATTAGCAAGTAGCACTCTTCAAATGAAAATAAGATAATTCCATCTAAACCACCTTCACAAAGAAAAATACCCAAGAATAAATTTAACAAGATAAAAAACATATGTACACTGAAAACTAAAAAAGCATATGTTTGTAGGATATAGAAGTACACATTTATTTTATATTTTAGAAGGAGGATGGAATAAAAGTGAGGAGAGAAGGGAAAGAGAGAAAAAGGCACAAGAAATGGAACGGCACCACAAAGAAAGCACTGAAAAACATATTTGAGAATTAAAGTCCTAGATAAATTGGAGGAAATTCTCATACTCATTAATCAGAAGGCTTAATAATCGTTAAGATAACAATATTTTTTAAATGGATCTATGGGTTCAATGCAATTTATTTGTCCAGAAAATTATCAAAATCTCAGCTGCTTTATTATTAGTAGCAGTATTAGTATTAGTATTTTGCAATAATGTACTATAAGCTGACCTTTTTTTTTTTTTTTTTTTTTTTTTTTTAATTGAGATGGCAGACCATTGTAGTTCACTACACCCTCAAAATCCTAGGCTGTAGTGATTCTCCCACTTCAACATCAGCCTCCAGAGGACCTGGGACTACAGATACCCATGCCACCATGGCTGTTGTGCTGTTTCCCAGGCTTGTCTCAAACTCCTGGCCTCAAACTCCTGGCCTCAAATTATCCTCCTGCCTCAGCCTCCAAATTAATAAGATTACAGGTATTAGCTAATGTGCCTGGCCTGATTTAAAATTCATATGGAAATACAAGAGACCTAGACAAAAGAAAGTAGAAGTACTCAACTCATACTCTGTGATTTTAAAACATTACAAGGTGGCACTAGACAAGACAGTGTGCCAGTATTTAGTATAAAGATAGATATACAGATCAATGGGATAGAATTGAGTGCCCCGATTAACAATTAATCTTCATATTTATGGTCAAATTATTTTACAAGAATTCTAAGAATGCACTTCAATGGGCAAAAACTATTTTGTTAACAAACATTGCTGGGACAAGTTGATGTCCATATGCAAATTGAAGCCATACTTTAAACCATGTTCACAATTAAATAAAAATAGATTATAGAACTAAATGTAAGCATCGACCCATGAATGGATTAATAAATTGTGGTATATGTATACCAAGAAATGCTATGCAGCATTAAGAAAAGATGGAGACTTTACCTCTTTTATGTTTACACAGATGGAGCTGGAACATATTCTCCTGAGTAAAGTATCTCAAAAATGGAGGAAAAAGTATCCAGTGTACTAAGTACTTTTATTAAAACAATTTATAATTACTCACACTTTCTTATGAAAGATAGATCACCATTATAGCTCAGGATGAAGAGAGAAGTGGAGGTTTGATAGAGAGAGGGTAAACGGTGGGACCACACCTATGGAGCATATTGCCAGGGTATAAGTCAAATCTATCAAGTATAGAACATAAATGTCTTAACACAATAATTGAGTAAATAAGGTGAAAGCTTATTAAATTAATTTAATGTAAGCACTCCAAATTGTATGAAAAATCAACATACTGGACCCTACAAGTGCATAAATGTATTCATGATCTATGTGTATATGACTTAATAAAAGGAAAAAAAAAAAATAAAGCCCAATGGCAAAAAAGTAAAAACTACAAAGTCCGTATGAGAGAACATACATATAAATTTCTATAGCCTTGATTAAAATAATGGTTTCTGTAACATCACAACAGTGACAAAAGAACATCATAGAGAAATTCAGCTTCATCAAAAACTGAAAAGACAACCCAAAGAATGGGATAAAATATTTGCAAAACATATAGATGATAAATATCTGCTGTCCAGAAGGCCAAAGGACTTATATATAACCACTGTACTTGTTGTATAAAGTTATTTTTCACTGGGATATGGGTTATTATTTCTGAACAATGATATATTGATTTGGGGACTGAATGATAAATGGAATGTCATATTCCTCACAGTTGAAGTGTGAGATTAAATACAATAAATTGGGAACAGGTAGACTGCTGCAGATTTATTCATGTGGTACTGGATTAGATCACGTGGTTCTGAAGGTATCAGTAGAAATTCATGTTTAATTTATCATAGATATATATGGACATATGTAGAAATTTTTATAAATAAGAAAAAATTAAATAAAACAAAAATAAAGTTCATTGATGATGAATTACAGAAAATATTTAACCAACTAAGTCAGCTTCCCCTAGTAAATGCCACAACACAGCCTTGGTATCCCTCCTTTTCATCCTTGCCAATTAAATCCCTAATACTTAGTTGAAATAGAGTCCTTAAGGTTGGTAAGCGAAACTTAAAAATCAGTTAAGAAGCCAATTATGGCAGCAAGAACCTGTAATCTCAGCTACTTAGGAGGCTAAGGCAGGAGGATTGCCTGAGGCCAAGAGTTTGAGGCCACAGTGAACCATGTTTGAGTCTGTGAAAGGCCACTTCACTTCAGCCTGGACAACATCATCAAAACCTGTTTTTTGTTTTTTTTTTTAAATAAATAAATATTTAAAACATAAAAAAGAGTACATGAGGTCCTATGAGCAGAAATATTTATTTGCTTTTTAAGGTGATGAGGTCTAGAACAACAGACACTCCAGTACCAACATATACACACTGCATCCAGATATTCCCTTTTAACATCATTTTTTTAATAAAAAGAATTGGGTTTCCTTATAGAAATGGTGGATACTATCTCTGGGCAGAGAATAAACACAATTGTCCTAAGGAACACTGAACTGCCAAAGATAAATAAATAAATAAGTAATTAAGTAAATAAATAAATAAAATCTAGACAAAAAAAAAAAACACAACAAACCAAGTATACAAAGAAACAAAATCCAACCACAAATACATAGATACTTCAAAATGAATGTGGAGACAAGACAACTGAAAGACTGTCCAGTGGGCAACACTGGAAAAATTTGAGCAGCAGAATAAATAAAACAGTATAGTTAAAGTGCAAAGCAAATATACACTATTTCATCTTCATTTAAATTAGTAAATAAATAGATCAAATAATGAAAATTAGACCAATTGTGAGTGCTAACTAACTCCAAATAATTTTCATAGGTGCCCTGACCATAACAAGGTGGAACATGACCTTCTCTTCTTAAGCATATGTTGTGCATAGTGACTTCTTTCCTAAAAATATAATATAGAAAGTGGAAGAAAATGTAAAATTGTACAGTAGAGAAATCTGATAAAAACTGCCTCATCCAGGTAATAAAATTAGCTTCAACAATGACAAAGCATGCTGATAATATATCAACATTCTTGGTAGGATGTGAAGAGAATAGAACTTTCCCTCTGCAGTCTTCCTCCCTAACACACTGAACAGCTGTCTACACAAGGGAAAAACTGCAGAGAAGTCCCAAATGGGTGATGTCAGTATCATCCAAAACAAAGAAAGCCTGAAAAACCATCACAGCCAAAATGAGCCCAAGGAAATATGTCTAAATGTGATCTATCACGATGGGATCCTGGCAAAGAAAACAAACATTAAGTAAAACCTAAGGCAATGTAAGTAATGTTTACATGTTAATGAGTGATAATATACGGCATAGGTTCATTAACTGTGACAATGGTCAGATGAATGTAAGAAGGGAATAACAGAGCAATTTATGTATTGGGTATAAGGAAATTCTGATTCAGAACTATTTGCATGCAACTATTCTGTAAATCTAAAACTATTCTAAACTTAAAAAAATCCCAAAGTTTTGCATTTTTAAAAACTCACTGTGAACTTAGACAAATTACTATCAATTTTTATGATCCCACAAGAGTACATCTCCCCAGTTTCATCTTTTCCCCAAGTGAAACTGACTACTGTTCTGAATTTTCTGTTTATTATTCTCTAATTTTTTCTTATTATATTTCTCTCTAGGTTGGTATTTGTAAGTAATATATATTGTTTTTACACTTGGATATGTGTTGTGTTAGTGTATAAATTAGTCAACATTCCTAGTCTAATTATTAGAAAACCACCAGACAAATCCATATTGTGAAGCATTCTATAAAATGAGCACCAGTACTTTTCAAAAGGATCAAGTTGATTAAGTGGGTGTAGTGGCATGGTGGTGACACATGCCTGTAGTCCCAGCTACTGTAGGCTAAGGCAGGAGAACAAGTTGAGCCGGAGTTTAAGGTTGCTGTGACCCATGATGACACCACTGCACTCTAGTCTAAGCAACATAATGAGAGCCTGTCTTCTGCCAAAAATATTTTTTTATATATATAAAATCCGAAAGGATATTGTTAAAGTATGAAAGTGAAGCTTGAGAAACTTTTTCAGACTGAAGATCTGATGTGGGAGATCCTACAATGGTGCTCAGTGATCCCCCTTGATGTACACATTGTACTCCTATCCCTTCCATGTGAGTATGGTCAGCAAATGTGATTGTTTTAAACAATAGGATATTGAAAGGTGAAGAAATAGCATTTGGCTAATTATATTACATAGTTGATGACTTCTATAGTCCTAGAAAACTCTCCCCTTTGATGGCTATAAGGATGCATTCTGCTACATGTGAGAAGCCCCACATGGGATGAACTGAATGCAGCTCTGACCCACAGTAAGCAAAAAACCTTAGTTCAACAGACCATACTGGCATTTGCCATATATATTTACAGCTAACCACCCCAAGCTACATTTCCAATAGCACTTTGCAGGTAATAATAGTACCTTACCACTTCAGTCCCCAAACCCTGGCCACAAACTGGTACTGGTCAGAGGCCTGTTAGGCATCAAACCAGTACACAGCAGGAGATGAGCAGCAGCTTCAAGGGGCCATATCCCAGCTCTCAGCATCACCCCCTGTGCTCTGCTTCCTGTCACATCCGCTGTGGCCTTAGATTCTCCATCTGAGCATGAACTCTACTATAAGCTGTGCATGTGAGGGATCTAGGTTGTGTGCCCCACATGAGAATGTAATGCCCATTCCTCCTTCCCAGGTCTGTGGAAAGTTGTCTTCCACAAAACTGATTCCCATAGCCCGATGGTTGAGGGCTATTGTCTTCTCACACAAAAGTAATTCTAATACTTCTCTCCTATCCCTTGTATCATTATTATCACCCATTTCCCTTGTATATAAGCATGTATGTGTATATATGCATACATGTATATCAATTTATCTTGCATGTTTACATTTATCTTGCATATATATTTTTATCTTGTGCATATCAGGAATAAAGTAGGGCCTTACATAATGATAAATGGGTCCATTCTCCAAAAATGAGATAACAATCCTTAACATGTATGCATTTAATACAGAAGATATGATGCAACTGCAAAAATAAATTTATGAATCCACTATTTTTCTTGGAACCTTCAATACCTGTCTATATTAAATGGACAGATCCAGCAAGTAGGAAATCAGTAAGGACATAGTTGCATTTAACAGCATCATCAATCAACTGGATATAATTAATATCTATTCATTATTTTATCCAAAAATTACAGAGAACACATTCTTCTGAAGGGTACATAAACCATTCACCAGGACACAGCATATTTTTGGCTATAAAATCCCACCCCCAAAAAAAAGTTTAAAAGAATAGATGTCATACAATGCCTTCTCTCAGGCCACAATGATATTAAGGTAGAAATCAACATCTCAATAATAACTGAAAAAATCACAAATTGCATGGTGATTAAACACATTTCAAATAAAACTCATGTTAAAATAAACTTAAGAAATATTAACAAATATTTTGAACTAAATAAAAACACACCTCAACAGAAAGTGTAGAATGGGACAAAAGCAGAGATAAAAAAAAAAAAAAAAAAAAAAAAAAGGATGAATGTATGCATTAGGAAATAAACGTCTAAAATAAAAATGAATCAAAGTTTCAACTGCAGGACATGTAAAAGACGAGCAAATCTCTACAATTAAGCAGAAAAAATATATGGTAGAGGCAGTGAAGGCAAAATAAAAGACAAAGCAAATAGAACACAAAAGATGAACAAGGACCACAGAACTCCTCAAACAGTTACTTTCCTGAAGGATACGCAGAGTAACTCCCCACTGGAATAGGAGATACTAACCTCCAAAAATGAAAAATGAAAGGCATACTATGTCAGCGTAATTTCATTTATTTGCTAAGTAGGCAAGTATTTTAAATATAGATGATCCACCAATAAGAGATGTAGGTAAGAAAATATCATACACTTAGAATGCAGAAAAGGGTTTTCTGTGACAGAAGGAAGTCCAAATATCTACTATTCTCAGAGGCACATGAGAAAATCATGAGGTTTGAATGAAAATACCAAAGAATAAGAAGGAAGCTATGCATTCACATGAATGAAAATGCGTACGTGTGCAAGGAAGACCCCTCCCCCGCCGTGCTGCTCTCGGCCGCCTCACCTGTGTCCCCGCTGCGCAGGCCCCTGCTCTGCGCAGGTGCGGACCCCTGTCATCCCCACTTCCTGTTAGTCACCGCTCAGCTGGTGGCGCCAGGTGGCGTCCTGAGCTGGTTGGTAGAAATTTTCTGATCCGTGCGTCCCTCACACACCTGCAAAATCACGCAAAGTACAGAGACCTGCACTGGAGGTGGTGTTCGGGAGTCTAAGTGATGGAGAAAGGGATGCAAACAGAAACATTCGAGTTCCTGATCCTGTCTGTCCACTGATTTGAGAAAATTCTCTGCCTCTCTCCACTTTGATCTTCCTCAAACCCATCCCCACCGGGTAATACCCAACGACCCTGGGTGGGAGGGGCCGTCCTCTCTCCTTCAGTCTTCCTGACAGGCAGCCCTCACGAGTTGCGGGGTCTTAAAAAGAACAAGCACAGATATTTAAAGTCCCTCCACACAATTCGTTTTTCTGTGAGCCACCCCTGTTGCCTTCCTGACCCGCCTTCTCCCGCCTGCCTTGTCCCACTATTCTGTGCCCTTTATGCTCCAGCTGTTTTTGTTTTTGTTGTTGTTTGTTTGTTTGTTTGTTTTTAGACAGAGCCTCAAGTTGTCACCCTGGGTAGAGTGCTGTGACATCACAGCTCACAGCAACCTCCAACTCCTGGGCTCAAGCGATTCTCCTGCCTCCCCCTCCCACAGGCTGGGACTACAGGCGCCTGCCTCAGCGCCCGGCTATTTTTTGGTTGCAGCCGTCATTGTTGTTTGACGGGCCTGGGCTGAATTCGAACCGCCAGCTCAGGTGTATGTGACTGGCGCCTTAGCCTCTTGAGCCACAGGCGCTGCGCCTGCTCCAGCTGTTTTCACACATTACTGACCCAGCAGTCCTCCCAGTCCACTGCCCTCTTCTTATGCCCTAGCCTGTACGACAGACACGCTTTTCCCCCTCTTCTTTCCCTCCCCATTTGCTGGACTCACTGCCCCTCACTCTCCAGAATCTCCCCAGTATCCCTCCTCCTAGAAGCCTCCCTTGTGATCCCATTCCAAGACTGATGCCTGCCCTCTCTCTCAGGGCCCAAGCACGGCTCTTTCACTCCTAGTTTAGTTTTCTAAAGTTTCTTGAATCCCCACAGAAATAAAATATTAGAAAGTAGAAAATGTGCCTCCATTGCTCCTTTGTGAGCCCCACACCCACAGTGGACAAAGAGCAAGAAAGAAGATTTCCTGTTGACATATGGGATTGTTGGCTTTTTTTATGTGGATTAATTTTAGTTCTCTATAGATTCTAGTTATCAAGCTTTTGTCTGATTCAAAATATGCAAATATCCTTTCCCATGGTGTAGGTTGTCTATTTGCTTTGGTTGTTGTCTCCTTAGCTGTACAGAAGCTTTTCAATTTAATTAGGTCCTATTTGTTTATTTTTGTTGTTGTTGCAATTGCAATGGAAGTCTTCCTTAGAAAGTCTTTCCCCAGGCTGATAGCTTTCAGTGTTTTCCCCACACTTTCTTTGAGGAATTTAATTATTTCATGCCTTAGATTTAGGTCTTCTATCTATCTTGAATCAATTTTTGTGAGTGGAGAAAGGTGTGGGTCCAGTTTCAGTCCTTTGCATGTGGATATCCAGTTCTGACAGCACCATTTATTGAATAGGGAGTCTTTCCCCCACTGTATCAATGGGCAAGAGAGATTAATAGAACCTTCTCTAAAGAAGACAGACGAATGGCTAGTAAACATATGAAAAACTGATCATCGTCCCTAATTATTCCAGAAATGCAAATCAAAACCACGCGGAGATATCTAACCTCAGCAAGAATGGCCCACATCACCAAATCTCAAAACTGCGGATAGATGTGGAGAGAAAGGAATACTTTCACACTGCTGGTGGAATGGCAAACTGATACAACCTTTTTGGAAGTAAGTATGGAGAACTTCAAAGAACTCAAGCTAGACCTCCCATTAGATCCTGTAATCCCATTAGTGGGCATCTACCCAGAAGAAAAAATTTCTTTTACCACAGGGACACTTTCAGCAGACTGTTTATTGTAGCTGGAAATGTGGAAACAGACTAAATACCCATTAACCCAGGAATGGATTGACAAGCTGTGGTATATGTAGACCATAGAATACTATTCAGCCATTAAAAAGATGGAGACTTTACATGTTTTGTACTAACCTGGATGGAAGTGGAACACATTATTCTTAGTAAAGCTTCACAAGAATGGAGAAGCATGAATCCTATGTATTCAATCTTGGTATGACAGAAATTAATGACCTAGTACATAGTGGGGGGGTGGAGGAAAGGGAAAGCAGAGAGAGAAAGAAGGAGGGAGAAGTGGGGGAAAGGTAGAGCAGAGAGTGGGAAGAAGGGAGGGGGGTGATGTCACAGTGTGTGACACACCTTTTGGGGGCAAGACACAATTGTAAGAGGGACTTTACCTAATAAATGCAATCAGTGTACCCTGGTTTAATCTCCAACAATTAAAAAAAAATAGAAGATTCTCTGTTACATTGAATTTCACTAATTAGTGAATCTCTCAAACTCCTCACCTACATTCTTGGTAACTTACCAATGAACTCCACCTCTTTTCCAATCCAAACAGGATTTGAACTTAAAGATTATTATGAATGTTTGCCTCAGGACAGAATATGAGCCCTGACTGTCCTCAGTCTATAATCCAGTCCCCTCATTCTCAACTCACTGTAGAGACTCTCAAATGTGTTGTGTTGCTCCTGCACTATCTGCCCCTCTTCTGTTCTTCACACTGTTGTCCTCTTTAAAAAAAGGAAAATATTTCTCTCTAGACTCAACTGTATTAATATGGCTGTGACAAATACTTCCAAATCCTTATTATTTACCCTCTTTTATAAATTTTAGAATTTGCATTTTGAAAATTTCATCACAATGGTAAAAGCCATGACATGACATTCATTTACATGACATTCATTTCTACACATAGATGAGCTACTCCTGAAGTCTTCTTCAGTCACCTTATGGTAAGATCATCTGTGCCAAAAAGTGCAGAATGGGATGGTGCCTGTAGCTCAGTGAGTAGGGTGCTGGCCCCATATACCGGAGGTGGTAGTTTCAATCCCGGCCCCAGCCAAAAACTGCAAAAAAAAAAAAAAAAAAAAAAAAAAGGCAGTATGCATGTCAATAAAAGGTGGAGATAACACAGTTTCTCTTACTAAGAAATATTCAAAGGCCTGGAGTGATAGCATGGCACCATTAATCCTAGCATGCTCAGAGGTTGAGGTGGGTGGATCACCTAAGTTTGAGACCAGCCTGAACTAGAGAGAGACCCTGTCTCTAAAAATAACCAGGCACTGTGGGGGGAACCTGTAGTCCCAGCTACTTGGGAGTCTGAGGCAAGAGAATCACTTGAACCTAGGAGTCTGAGGTTGCTGTGAGCTATGTCATCATGGCACTCTACCAGGGGCAAAAAAGTGAGTCTATTGAAAAGAAGAAAAGAAGGATGGGAAGGGATGGGAAGGGAAGGGAAGGGAAGGGAAGGGAAGGGAAGGGAAGGGAAGGGAAGGGGAGGTCAGGGAAGGGGAGGGGAGGGGAGGGGAGGGA
>CAUYPK010113655.1:0-10015 GCA_963574355.1 Loris lydekkerianus | reverse complement strand
TCAGAATGGGAGAAAATATTTGCAGGTTATACCTCCAATAAAGGTTTAATAACCAGAATCCACAGAGAACTCAAAAGTATAAGCAAGAAAAGAACAAGTGATCCCATCGCAGGCTGGGCAAGGGACTTGAAGAGAAACTTGTCTAAAGAAGACAGACGCACCATCTACAAACACATGAAAAAAAGCTCATCATCCTTAATCATCAGAGAAATGCAAATCAGAACTACTTTGAGATATCACCTAAACCCAGTAAAAGTAGCCCACCTAACAAAATCCCAAAACCAGAGATGTTGGCATGGATGTGGAGAAAAGGACACACTTCTACACTGCTGGTGGGAATGCCCACTAATACGTTCCTTCTGGAAGGATGTTTGTAGAATACTTAGAGACCTAAAAATAGAACTGCCATTCGATCCTATAATTCCTTTACTAGGTTTATACCCAGAAGACCAAAAGTCACAATATAACAAAGACATCTGTACCAGAATGTTTATTGCAGCCCAATTCATAATTGCTAAGTAATGAAAGAAGCCCAAGTGCCCATCGACCCACGAATGAACTAGCAAATTGTGGTACATGTATACCATGGAATATTATGCAGCCTTAAAGAAAGATGGAGACTTTTACCTCTTTCATGTTTATATGGATGGAGCTGGAACATGTTCTTCTTAGCAAAGTATCCCAGGAATGGAAGAAAAAGTATCCAATGTACTCAGCCCTAATATGAAGCTCATTGATAGCGTTCACCTGAAGGCTATAACCCAACTATAGCACAAGACTATGGGGAAAGGGCCAAGGAAGGGGAAGGGAGGAGGAGGTCAGGGTGGAGGGAGGGTAATGGGTGGGGCCACACCTATGGTGCATCTTAGAATGGGTGCAGGCGAAACTTACTAAAGACAGAATATAAATGTCCATACAATAACTAAGAAAATTCCATGAAGGCTACGTTGAACAGTTTGATGAGAACATTTCAGATTGTATGTGAAATGAGCACATTGTACCCCTTGATTGCACTAATGTACACAGCTGTGATTTAACAATAAAAAAAGAAAGTTGTAAAAAGCAAAGTCACCCTTTCACAAAGTAGAAAGTCCATAGAGCTTATTAAAAACCTTTTATCTTAAAAAAAAATTAAAAATAAATAAATTGTTTATTTTAGGTTTAATGTTATGATGATATTTTTAGAAGAATCCTCATCTTTTAAAGATACAAACAAAAATATTTATTTATGTTTATAAAAATATAACATCTAAGATTTGGCTCACAATGAGCCAGCGATGTTGGGAGTATAGGTTCCGGATTGATAAAAGCAAGCAAGGTTAGGAATTGAATATTATTGTAGCCGAATATGGAGTATACAGAGATATGTTGTCTTCTTATCTACTTTTCTGTATATTTAAAGTTTATCACAAAAATTCTTCTAGCTAAACAGTATGGAGTTTACTGAAAACATTCAAAATTCAACTACCATATGAGCTAGCAATCCCACTGCTGTGTATATATCCAAAGGAAATGAAAAGAGTAGAGATCTGCACTCCTGTGTCCAATGCAGCATTATTCACAGCAGTCAAGATACAGAATCAGCCTGAATATTCATCAATGGACAAACGAATAAAGAACATGGGACATACAGAACAGAATCCACGCACATACGATACACAGGAGTACTAGTCAGCCTGTAGAAAACCACCTGTTATTTGCAAGAACGTGGATGAGCCTGTAGGACATTAAGTCAGGCACAGAAAGACAAATACCACATGATAATCACTTACACACAGAAGCTAAAAAAGCCCAACTGTGGTCATGGCGGGGGCTGGAAAGTAGAGATGCTGATGGAAGGACACAAAGTTTCGGTTAGGCAGGGCAAACAAGTTCAAGACAATTTATTGTACATCATGGTGACTATAGTTTAAAAATGTATTCTATACCTGAAAATTATTGAAAGTGGGTTTTAAGGGTTCTCACCACAAAATAATTATGTGTGGTAACATATACATTAGCCGAATTTGTCCATTTCACGATGTATACACATGTCAAAAATCATGCTATACTCTATAAATACAATTTGTTCCATTTTTAAAAAGTTCTCTAGCTACTACAAATGCCTATTTATCCTTTATTCTGCCTTTATTAGAAACTAAATAAACTTCCTTTCATTGAGTACTTTTGAAATGTGATCACTAATTTTATACCCAAAATGAAAAACTTAACAAAACATCCTGAAGAAAGAAAACCTAATAATGTTAAAATATTAATGTAAATATGGACATTAATAAATAGGACACTTCCATCACAACCCAATTACATTCAAAGAATTAATGAATAGGATTCTTCCTACCACACCAAAAAAAAAAAAAAAAAAAAAAAAAAATGATAGCTATGCTAAAAGATGTACGCATGCACATACATCAAAGTGTTGATTAAACCTACAATATCATCAGGAAGATATTATTATAAAACAACATATTTAATTTTTTTTACCAAAACCAAGTATCTATGTGCAGAATATGATAGATGAAAAAGATGTTAGGAAACACAAATCTCCACAAATATTTACCTATTGTCTTTTTTCCTGGAAAACATACTACTCTGAATCATTCACCATGTTTCCAAAATATTACAAACTTCCCTAAGCATACTGTTCAACACTTTTTTAAACAGAATCCTTCATAACCCTATAAAATCCTTACCTTATGACTCGGTGCCCGTAGCACAGTGGTTACGGCGCCAGCCACATAAACTGGAGCTGGTGGGTTCGAATCCAGCCCAGGCCTGCCAAATAACAATAACAACCAAAAAATAGCCGGGCGTTGTGGCAGGAGCCTGTAGTCCCAGCTACTTGGGAGGCTGAGGCAAGAGAATCACCTAAGCTCAAGAGCTGGAGGTTGCTGTGAGCTGTAACGCCATGGCATTCTACTGAGGGCAAACATAGTGAGACTCTGTCTCAAAAAAAAAAAATCCTTCCCTTATGGTTAGCCCACACACATAAAAAAACATTATCCCTGCCCTGTCATTGACATTTCTTTGCAAGCATACATGCTGATATTGCCTGTGGTAATTTATAAAACCCAGTTTAGGTAAGACTGACTCTAACACTATTAACATAAAAGATAGAGAATATTAGCCTAGTTTAATGTCTTCTATACAACTACAAGATCAAAAATGTAAGCCCTTATTTCAAGGCTTGAAAGGTAAACAGGGACAGAGAGGCTAGGAGCATATGTCTATTCTAGACTCAGGAATTCATTCTCAAGTTTAGAAATATTTCACAATACACATATCAAGAATTTTTGCTGCATTTGTTAGATATTTTTTGACCTGACCAAGATAAAGTCTAAAGTATTTGAAATATAATTTTAGAAGAAATATTGGATAAACTAATATATTCCATTCAGAGAGAAATTTTAGTAAGATATTAGCTTAATCTAAAATAGAATATAATTCAAAATCACTACAGTTCAGGCAATGAAACACATTATTATATATAATAATAGTACTGACATTATACGGATGTGGTGACATTTAATTAGATATTTCAGGTAAAAAGCTTAGAACCATGTCCGGCCCAAAGTGGCACTATGCAGGTGTTCATTATTACTGCTGCTGCTGCTGCTGACCACGATAACAATAGGTACTAAAACTGCAATATTCCTACTGCTGAGATCAGTGATTAGTGAGAAGGGAAGAACAGAGAAGGTACAGAAATAATATAGAGGAGGTAGAGAAGTTAATCTGGTAAAAAAGTAATTCTGAAGAAATGGAAAGAGTAATCATTGTGACTTGACTGTGGACGTGAGACCTGAACGAGGTTTTGACAAATGACAGAGTTCATTAGGGTGCGTCCCACCAGTCACAAACACCTGCAAAGGGGACGGGTAGTAAAACAGAGCTCACACACACAGGGAAAAGCAGGTCCCTGTGCAGGAATATGACACGTGAAAATTTAAAATGGAATAGGCAGGGGACAGATGTCTAATTTGTGGAAAGCTAACTTTGTTGTGGCTCTTATTCACGGATTTTCAAAGGACTTCATCTTCCCACTTGAAGTTTTCTGTAGGATTTCAAAGTCATGACTTTCTTTGAGTAGCTATAAGTTTGATCATCTCTTTTGTTCTTCTGCAAAAGCTTTGGAGGGTATCCAACTTCATGAGGTCTTTTTGAAGCAAGTTTAGGCAATGGGATGCACATCCTTTGGGAACTGTGTGTGGGTGTTTGTCATGATCCCCTCCAAGCTTTTCCAAATAATGTGTAGTATAAATGAAGCAAATACCTAGCCAGCCGTGTCATATATATTCTACAGCTGCAATACTCTACAGAATATGTCATTTTTTCCTGCTATTATACTATGTATTAAAGAAACATGATTTTAATTCACAAAATTTCTTCCTTCTACACACAATCTGTCCAGGAGGGTGTCCAGATATTGTTCTCCAGTCATTTCTTACCCACAGATAACATTATTAATACACATTTGAACTCTTAGAGCACACTGTCCAAAGGCATTCTCCCAAGTAAATAGATGCTCTTAGTAGCCTGAAAACGCATATTGGCAAAGTTTTAGTTATTTAAAATGCCATCGTATTTTCAATACATTGTTTTTATGTAAGCTCAACTTTCCCTAACATCACAATATGCAGCCCCTGATAAGTTTTCAAAATAATTGGATCTGTGCTTATGTTCAGCTGCTAGATGGCACTTAGGAATGCTGATCGAATGACCATGACATTGCAGGAAAAGAATCAGCAGAAAAATAATCAAAACAAAGGAGCTATTTTCATGTTCTTCTTACTCCCTTTAAGGTTAGCCACTCACATATTACCCTTGCGGCATGTAACATATTTTAGCAAAAAATATTGTTGATCTACATACCTACCAACTGCCCTGACAGAACCTGTTCCACAGAACAGGAACTTTACTTCTTTTTCTAAAAATAGAATGGGAATTTAGGTCCAAGTTTATAAATACCATACACGGACTCTGCAGTGACAGTTTCTAAGATACCTTCAGGGTTTGCTGAAGAAAACCAAGTTAGACATAGACACAAAGACCCAGATGGTAAGTTTTACATACAAACATCAAGGTGTTTTTAAAACTGAAATTGAGATAACAGTGTAAAAATTAAAAGGCAGTAAGGTTGTAAATGAAATGCTATTGTACAATATTAAAAAGTCATTTCCTCGATTAAACACCTGGAATTTCAGATGCCTATCATTAGGAAAATGTGTAAACAAACTGCGGTCTGTCTGTGCAAGGAAATAATATTTAAGAATAAAAATTAAGAAAACTATTAACTCACATGACAATAGGGATGTATCTCAAAAATATTAAGCTAAATAAAAGAAGTGAGGCATAAAACAGGATGTAGTGTATGATTCCTTTCATATAAAATTGTAAAACAAGCTCACTTGTCTCTGGGAGAGGGGTACCACCATGAAAAGGCATGGAGGAACTTTCTGGGGTGAGGGTAATATTCTATAACTTGATAACAGTTTGGCTTACAAAAGTATACATTTGTGTCAAATCTTAGCTAATGTATACAATAGATTTGTACTCTCTTGTTATGAAAATTAAAAATAAAAATGTAAACAATGTTGAACTATTAATGACATGCTAACTACCTGCAATTATTTTGAAACACACCAAAACATAAGATGGTTTAATAGATATAATCTAGGTCTTGGGTATCAAGGTATTTCTGTAAAATTCTTTTACCTTTGCTCTACTTTAAAAAAAAATATGTAGAATATCTTACGGGGGAAAATTCATTTTCCTAAAGTGGGAGTGGGAGAAGCTAGATGGTAAAACCTGGACTTATTATAAAATTTATTTTAGTATTATAAAAAAAGATCAATTGAATGTATAAAGTGTTTAAAAAAAGAAAATTTCTTTTAAGAATCCAAAAATATAGAACTAGGGAAAATATATTTACCACTGACTTTTAATTCTTTCTTTCAGAACTTCATATTTTTAACAGGTTTGTTTCTTCACTCAAACTTGCTCCTCTAGTAAATAAAATTTATAAATTAATAAATCAGATTAAATAAATCAGATTTATCTTCTGCCTATATCCAAATGTCATAATATGTCTATTTCCTTTAGATTCATGGGTATTCCAAAAGGGCTAAAGCAATATCAAACATTTTTGCTAGAAACATTTGCCACAGTAGCAGCAGCCGAATGTGAGAGCAAAGCTACGTCGCCTCTTAGTAAACAGGACTAGGAAAAAGAGGACGAGTAAGGAGAAAAGCAACGGCTTCATATCTGAATTATTTTTTAGGTTATTTTTCCCTATATTCCCTATTACTATTTTTTTAGGTTATTTTTTTCCTACCATATTCCCTTTGTACTTTGAGGGGAAGAGGCTAACTAGCAGAAAACTGACTTACCAAACATGTAATGTGCTACTGATGAACCAATTTCAACTTAAGTTTTGTAATTTTAAGAACATTTATAGTTTCTGCAATATTAAAAAGTATAGGAAAGTAAGGTAATACAGTTATAAATGGTATCACTGAATCTTCATATACTTCTTTCAAAAAAAGGATGAATTTACAACATATTATAGTACAGGCAGAAAAAAAAAATCTCTGTAAACTGTTTAAGAGATTTAATGAAATCTAAAATCTATAGAATAACCTATTTAAAAACAAAGGTTAGATCAGTCTTCTTTGCAAATGTCATTTCGAGGCATGTGTTATAAATACACGGAGAGCTAATAGCAATGCATTGCTTTAATTAGACAGAGGGATTTAATTACTTGGAATGAACAAAGCTGAGGCAGGCGAGATGTCTGAAATCAGCTGGGTACCAACGTCATGCCTTTGATTTATTTTCTTCATTGCCAAGGTTTTAAGGGACTTAGTGTACTAAGTTGACAACAATCCCCCATCCTGGCAGCCATCAGTTGTGGTTTGCTACCAAGCGGCCATAGTAATGCTCCCTGTAAGAATGGTAGATGGGTCCTGGCCAGCCACGTCATAAAGGAGCATGTTCCTTGCCCACCGTGGTTGTTAGAGTCACTACCATGAAGAACAGATGCCCGAGCTTCAGTAGATGGCAGTCTTTCCTCTGCCATAGCTTTTCCCTGAATTTCTGACACAACACGGGGCAAGCAGACATGCACCATTCAACATTTTAATTTTCTTGAATCCCACAATTATTGCCCTGGCAAGGGGATCCACTTCTATCTTAAAAACGTAAATGAAAAGACAAGTTACAAAGTGAGGGAACATATTTGCAAACTGTGTATCTGACAAAGGACTCATATCTAGACTGTATAAAGAACTCTCCAAACTCAATGATAGAAAACAAAGTGAAAATGAGGAGAACACACAGAGAAACATTTTTCTGAAGGCAAATGAGCACATAAAAAAATGTTCAGCCTCACTAGCCATTAGGGAACTGGAAGTTAAAGCTACAATGAGATATCATTACACACTTATTAGACACACTGGAAAATAATGACAACAGCAAACACTGGTGAGAATGGGGAGACGCTGGTTCACACATACGTTGCTGATGGGGTTGTAAAATGGCAGAACTACTCTAAAAAACAGTTTGACTTATTAAGAAAACAACAATAAAAACAACTAAAGATGCACTTAACATATGACCCAGAGATCACATTCCTGGGCCACTTATTCCAGAGAAATTAAAACACACAAAATTAATCCATAAAAATCTGTACATGATTGTTTGTAAATGGCTTTATTTGTAATAACCAAAAAAAAAAAAAAAAAGGGAAACAACAATGTCTTACTATAGGGGAATGAGTAAATGAACTATAGTATGTTTATGCCACAAAATACTTCTTACCAATAAAAATGAAAAGAGTTGGGCTGTTACCACATCTTGGGTATTATGAAAAATGCTGCAAGGAACATAGGAGGGGAAATGCCTCCTCAAGATTCTGATTTAAATTCTTTTGAATAAATAGCTAGAAATATGATTTGCTGCTTTCTATGCTATTTCTAATTTTTGAGGAAACTCCATACTATTTTACATGGTGGCTATGCCATCTTCCATCTCCACCAGTGGTGTACAAAGGTTCCAATCTCTTCATAACCACAACACCACTTATTTCATAGTTTTTTTGAGTAGTCATTCTAACATATGTGAAATAACATCTTACTGTGGTTTTGATGTTGAGCATCTTTTCCTGTATCTGTTATTTATGTGCATGTCTTCTTTGAAGAAATATCTATTCAAGTCCCTTGCCCATTTTAAAATCAGGCTATTTGTGGTTTTGCTATTGAGTAGTAGAAGGTCTTTATATATTTTGGATATAACCTCTCAACAGATATATGGTTTGTAAATATTTTCTCCCATACCCCAGTTTTCCCTTTCACTCTAAATGTTCATTGACAAATGAGAGGTTAAAGAAAATACAGTATATACACACCGTAGAATATTATTCAGCTTAAAAAAAGAAAGAAATCAGGGTGGCACCTGTGGCTCAAAGGAGTAGGGTGCCGGCCCCATATACCAGAGATGGTGGGCTCAAACCCAGCCCCGGCCAAAAATTGCAAAAAAAAAAAAAAAAAAAGAAAAGAAAAGAAATCATGTCAGATGCAAACAGTATGGCTGGACCTTGACAATATTATCCTAACTGAAATGAGCTAGTCACAGGAGGACAAATGCTGTAAGATTCTATTTACCTAATGTATTTAAAGTACTCAAACACATAGAAACAGAGTGGAATGGTGGCTGTCCTGAGCTGGGGAAAGGAAGATGGGGAATTGCTGTTCAATGGGTATAAAGCTTTGGTTATGCAAGATAAGTTCTAGAGATTTTCTGTACAATTTTTTAAGTGTAATGTACACTTTAAAATGTACTCAGAGGGTAAATTTCATGTTAAATTAATAAAAAGGAAAAAAGGGAAAAAGGAATTAATTACTGATACATGTAACAACTTAAATATATCTCAACAGTATTATCCCTGGGGTTGGGGGGAGCCAATCTCAAAAGATTATATACTATATAATTTCATTTCTACAACATATTTGGACTAACACAATTATAAAGATAGAGAAAATATTATTGGTTGCTAGAAAAAAAGGAAGAGTGTGGAACGCTGACTTAACCAGGGAGCATGAGGGAGACTTCGTGGTGGTGGAACAGTCCTTTAACTGTACTGGTGACTACACGAATCAACACAGGAGGTAAAACAACAAAGCTATATCCATTCTTTATATAGTTGCCAATTTCCTGGTTTTGATATTGTACTACAGCTATTTAAGGCTCAAACGATGGAAGAAACTGGGTAAATGGTATACAGAACTTCCCCTTCCAATGAGAAGTTCCCATGAGTCTATAATTCTTTCAAAATAAGGAGTTAAAAAAATAAAAATTGCTGCCAAAGAATACAGCCACAGTCCACTAGTACGTAATGACAAAAACTCACTAACTGTATTCAGAATTTAAGTTCCAGTTCATAGTCTGTCATCTCTGAGAAAGGATTGCCTAAGCAAATGAAAGAAGCATAAACCAGAGTGGGAAAATACCAGACAGACTCACAGATACCTATATTTACTCACTTTAACAGAATGTGTACGTTATTTCATTCTTTTTTTTTTTAATTTAATTTTTTTTTTTTTTTCCTGTCGAAGCAGGAACTCAACTTTATTGCGTCAAGCAGCCACTTATATATAGAGCTTGGGGAAGGGGTGGAGAAAGGAGGCGGGGGAAGAAGTGCATGACAGGGTCGGGCCAGTGGCGTGGTACCACATTGGCTGTATCTAGGTAGAGGCAGTTTCAGGCCAGGCCTTGCTGAGTCATTGCTACGTGAAGAAGCTCGATGGATCTACTTCTAGACAGGCTCAGGAAGTTGCACTAGGCCTCAGGCACACAACAATTCCCTCTTTTGTTTTTTGTATGGCAGAAAAACATAGCCCCTGTCTTAGGTTGCCTGCTCTTGCAGTTTCAGTCTTACCTGTCATGGGGATACAAACATCAATGGTTTGGTCCCTGTCTTAGGTTGACTGAACACAGAGTGATCTTACCCGTCTTTGGGTAC
>CAUYPK010113654.1:0-11074 GCA_963574355.1 Loris lydekkerianus | reverse complement strand
CATCCATGTAAACATGAAAGAGGTAAAATCTCCATCTTTCTTTAAGGCTGCATAGTATTCCATGGTATACATGTACCACAATTTGCTAGTCCATTCGTGGGTCGATGGGCACTTGGGCGTCTTCCATGACTTAGCAATTATATTTCTGGTCACAAATATATCATCAGACTTCTAAATAAAGACCAAAGTACTTCATTAAACATTGAAATGATAATGAGCTATTCATATATTTAAGATAGGTTAATAAAAGTAAGTAAAATAATTATTTACCCCTTTTTTGTTGTGAATCAGTGAGTGATGGCAGTCATCACAGTGATGGGTTAAATCAACAAATAAATGTTTGCAAATTGGAAGTTGTCAGGGGCACCTCCTACCATCACCACTAGGTTCAAACAATCACAAATCTGGTGAACATGTAAAGTGCTTGCACACCATATGGTTTACTGTCCTGCACTCACATAATTATAATAGACTTAATGAATTTTTATTTTATAACTTGTTTTCATTCATTTCTTCGTTCATTCATTTATTTTACAACCCACCTATTCCCCTTTAGGATCATGGACAGCTAAAGACGATCCCAACAGCTCAAGTCACAATGTAGAAACCTGCCTTAGAATGGGAGACCTTCCATGAGAGGCTGCCCTCCTAGCCCCACATACTCTCATCCAGACCGGGACGGCACAGAAACACCTATTCACTTTAACACGTACATCTTGAGACACTGAGAGAAATGGGAGTATGCAGAGAATAATCCATGTGGATATGGGAAGAGCATGAGAACTTCATACAGACAGTAGCTCACGGCAGAAATCAATGTTTTTTTCTCATCAACATTCTACAAAATAACATTAAAGGAAATGATCTTAGCCCTGGACCTGCTGCATCTCAGACTGCTCCAATCAGACTAGAGATTGAAAATTCCATACAGCAGGCATTTGTTTTGTTTAGTTTTGAATCAATGCCCATCTTTAAAATTTTATTTTAATAAATAACAATTGTAAATAATCACTTTTTGTAAAAGATTTTTCTTTTACAAAAAAAAAAAAGTTTTTTTTGTAAAAGATTTTTCTAATCACTAATTGAGACAATTAAAAATTCCTGCTTTCCTAGAACTTTTATTCTATCAGGGGCAAATAAATGATATGCAATACACACACAAAAAACAAAGACTTAAAAATATGTTTAAGCCATGATGAGGACTTTAAACAGTAAATTTGAGTAGTAGGGTAACCCTAGATAGTAAATTTGATAGTAGGGCACATCGAAAGTTTCCCTGAAAAAAAAAATTGAGGAAAATCTTAAGTAAAAGAGTTCCAGACAGAGGAAACACTATCGGGAGAGGCTCTAAGGTATGAGTGTACTTTTTAAGCAAAACTTTTAAAGAAACAGAAAGAGATTGGGGTAGTTAGAGGAGATAGCACAGAAAAAGAATAATAAATAGCACATAAATTAAACAGAAAGTAGATTATTTATCCAATGGAATGTTTACTTTGTAAATATTTCTGCTTTAACTCTTCATGAATTTTGATTTTGTGAAGACTGGATCTTCACATTTCTTCAATATGTCCAGAGTGTATGTAATGGAAGAAGAGGGTTATGCCTGGCAGATAATCATCACTCAATCAATATTTTTAAATGATAATTCTTATAAGTATAAATATTTTATAATTCTAGGGGATTATAGGATTGATCCCATAACTAGGAAAGGTAACTTGAAAATGTAATTTTTAATATAAATTATTTTATATGAAAAGCCCCTAATACTGCTATGGTTCCCAAACCCACCAGTTTTTTAGTATGTAAGAATTACATCAGATAAATGTAATTAATTTTAACTGTTTATCACATGACCTCAAGTGAATGGAGCAATAGATGTCTCTAAGGTCCATGTCCCCAAGGTTGTAACTATATACAAAAGAAAGCAGGTATCACTCCCAACGTGGAGAGGTCCTGCCTTTGCCATCAGCAGGTTTGTTTTAAGATTGCAAAGACAGATTGCTGTCAGTTTCAATCTAGACAACAACTTTGGGGGAAGGAAATGTACTATTTAGAACCAAACAGTTCTCGAAAAGCCTATGTGAATGAGCAAGGATCAGGAATTGTCCTCTTTCTGTAAAACTTAATACTGGAGGGTCTGGCTCAGCTAAGCTCCTCAACCATAGACTCATGGAGAACAGGTACCTGGAGTGGGGACGAGAAGCTCTCTGAGAATTTATATTGCTTTGCTTTTGCTAATATTTGGAGGAATAGCCAAGGTAGAATAGCCCTAAGTATTTAAGTAAAGTGAAATAAACAGAGATTGAACAGACTCTGCAGTGAAAAAAAAAGGGGGCCAGTTTTAATTAAGGTTATCAAACAGGAAACACATGTCACCTCTAAGAGCAAAATTAACAACTAAATTGGGTAAAAACAGACTTCAGGACAGAAGTTTTCAGCTATCACACTTTGTGAAATCACAGATAAGAAATTTTTTACTAGTAATTTAATAGCAGCATTTGGGGCACAAGATCCATTATATTACCTGTAACCTTAGCTAGTTTTTAAAAACTCTGATGAATTAATGATGGTATAAAAATTGATAATTAGAATGTCTTGCTTTGTAATGGATTGTGATTTGAGGCGTGTTTAATTAATACTCATGTTCTTGAGTATAGGATGGACAGACATCGTGTGTCTTAATCTTGCTTACGATCTGGCAACTTTATAGATGGGCCTAATGGGAACTATTTCTTTCATCATGTGGTGAGAGATAACCTTATCAGAAATGACAGGAATCTCTTTTGGTAGGAATAGAGGTGCTGAGCACTTGTATATAGTGATTATTTCTTATTAGTCTTTTCTCATGAAATGTATGAGCACTGCACAATGCAGTACTACCTCACGTTTTTAATCCTTCTCAGTCACAGATGTTATAAGAGCAGAATGAATATCCTAGGTACTTTGAAGAGAGATGGGGGTGGGGAGACAGAGAGAATTGGGAAATGGAAGTTTCTATGTCAGAGCCTTTACAAAATACAGTTATTGTTGTCTGAGAACATTTCTCTAATTCCTGTTTAATCTCGTGTCTAATCTTGATGCTGCTTTCTATGTGCCTGTGGCATTTCACTGTCATTGAACTATTTCTCTGAGGTTTAGAGTCTCTAGTTTGGTCACTAGTTGAAAACATACTTCTTAATAAAGGAAATACGTTAGTATCTAGATGTAGAAGTTGGAGAAGATACATGGACACATGGCGAGGTCCACAAGGATCAGGGCCTCGTGACAGGTGGGGAGACTAGTCTTTATCTTCATGGCATTGAGAAAGTCAGGTGTTCTATGGCTTTTAGTTTTGTACCCCTGGAACAAATACTTAAACTAGGTTACTTTTAAATTGGTTCTAATTTTGTGATTTCTCAAGCAATGAGGAAGGATTAAGGATTAAAACTCTCTGAGTTGAGAAGAATGCTTTCTGATAAAAATAAACAAGATGTGTTTAGGTAACTGATTTACTGGGTCAGATAGATAAAAATAAAGTGCTATATGGAATTAACAATGAAGGCAAGAATGCCAAGTATTGATATTGAATGTGTGAACACAAGGTGGAAAAATTAATTTGTTTAGAAATTTTCATTTCTATTATTTTCCTGATTCCTGGCCTGACATAATCAGTCACCAGGTTCTGTGAGGTTTATCTTTGTGAACTTACAATGTTTAAGGAGAGCTCAGTGTGCCCTGTGAAGATTTGATTTAAAATAACCATGGATGCTTTACTGTCATTTTATTCTATCTATTAATAGGCTAAATTATAACTGACAAATTAATATTTAAGTCAATCATTGTTTTCATCAAGAAAACATTTTAGAAAATCAATTATGATGTTCCAAAATTTTCAATATTGTGAATATCTTTGATAATAAATCCATAATATCTTGGATTCTGAAGAGATAATTTGCCTCATCCTCTAGGCTGAGTAAGAGTAGTCAACCAAGATTTCTATTTCCTCACCTTGCTAATTTTTTTTTTATTGGTTTCCAGTACTAATTTACAGATTTCTACACATGAATGCCATGCTACTATCAGGTAGAAATAAAAGTGCAGCTACATTTACACTCTTGGGATTCTCAGATTATCCAGAGCTGCAAATCCCACTCTTCTTGATTTTTCTGCCCATCTACAGTGTCACTGTGGTAGGGAATCTTGGGATGATTATAATCATCAAAGTTAACCCCAAACTGCACACTCCTATGTATTATTTCCTCAGCCACCTCTCCTTTGTGGATATCTGCTATTCCTCCATCATTGCTCCCAAGACCCTGGTGAACCTGATTGTAGAAGACAGAACCATTTCTTTTTTAGGATGTATGATCCAATTCTTTCTCTTTTGTACCTTCGTTGTAACAGAGTCCTTTTTACTAGCGGTGATGGCCTATGACCGCTTTGTGGCCATTTGCAATCCTCTGCTCTACACGGTGGCCATGTCCCAGAAACTCTGTGCCTTGCTGGTGCTTGGATCATACACATGGGGAGTAGTGTGTTCCTTGATACTGACATGCTCTGCTTTGAAGTTGTCTTTTCATGGTTTCAACAAAATCAATCACTTCTTCTGTGAGTTCTCCTCCTTGATATCCCTCTCTTGCTCTGATACTTACATCAACCAGCTGTTGCTTTTCATTTTTGCCACTTTTAATGAAGTTAGCACACTGCTCATCATTCTCATGTCATATGTGTTCATCGTTGTCACCATCCTGAAGATGCATTCAGCCAGTGGGCGCCACAAAGCCTTTTCCACCTGTGCCTCCCACCTGACCGCCATCACCATCTTCCATGGCACCATCCTCTTCCTCTACTGTGTGCCCAACTCCAAAAACTCCAGGCACACAGTCAAAGTGGCCTCCGTGTTTTACACAGTGGTGATCCCCATGTTGAACCCCCTGATCTACAGTCTGAGAAATAAGGATGTCAAGGATACAGTCAGCAAGATAATGGACACTAAAGTCTTTTCTTATTGAAGTCATTATTTTAGAATTTGCCCTTGACATGTGAATATAATGAGTCAATACAGATTAATTTTAAAGACATCTTTAAAATAAATACAATTTGTGTTTTACAATGGAATGAAAATATATTTTGGTTTTAATGGCATACACTTGGCTCTATCTCCTACTTTCTGGAAAAGATCAATAATATCTCTAATCTTAAGTATTTCATCCATAAAATTGGCATTTCATTTGTGAAATTAAGATATAATATACATATGATGTGGAACACCTTGTATGTATGTGTGTAACTTAGAAAACATTAATTCTGTTGCTTTTTAATATCAGATACCTAAAGTAGACTAGGCTATTAATAAAAATATGAATTTCTCCTATAAAAGGACAAAAGTAGTTAAAGATAAGACAGTCTTTGCCTCAGGAATGAAAACACCAAAGGTGACAATAAAGCATTGTAGAAATTACCATTGTATAATGCTGAAGATAACAGCTAATATCACATGCTTGAAAGAAGGAAAATTCAAATCTACTTAATACATAAGCACAATATCTTCATAAAATAGGTGTTTTTTTGAGTTAAACCTACGTAGAGAGAATGGACAGAGTTTTAAGATATGCATTTCAGTAAGAAGGGAGTTTTAGTCAGGAGAAAAATCATGAATAAAATCAAGTAGATAAGAAAGTGATACTGGGTACAAAGATCAGAGATATTTTATTGAGCTAATCGGGTGTAACATGTTTGTGTGGTTGTATTCTGTACACAAGTTAACTGACATGAGAGAAATTCAGTTAAGGTATGGTGTTTAAGAATGTGTATTTGAAAGGGCTCCCGTGTGAAAGTATAACAAAATAGAGTTCACCAAAAGTCTAAAATTATAGGTCAGATCTTAGATAATCTTATGCCAAATTTGGAAGGATGAGTGCCTGCCCAACTTGGGGTTCATGTTGCTGTTCTACCTACATAAATGGCACAAACATTATTCATTCTTTATGTACTTGTTTTATTTTTCAATCATGGAAATAATGTCTGAATTCTTCTCTCCAAAATTCTCACCTGCCTTTAAAAAAAAGTGTTTAGAGTGATCTTAAGTGTTGAAAGCTGTCTACATTAATTTATTCAAAATAAAATGAAAAGTTAGAAAATCATTAGTATAGATGCCTATTCAACATGGAAGATTAAAAATGGTAGCTCTTTCCTGCAACTTTAATAACGCTCTTTTGTGGGTGGTGCTTGTGGCTCAAAGGGGTAGGGTGCTGGCCCCATATGCCGGAGTTGGTGGGTTCAAACCCAGCCCCAGCCAAAAACTACAAAAAGAAATAATAATAGAAATAAAAAATAACTCTCTTTTGCTTTAATAACTTGTACACCATTGTCCTCTCTACATACTATGTCCAGCTATCAGATATATCATCAATATAGTGAAAGAAATAAAGTCGTTTTGTTAAAGGAGAAACTTGGGAAACAATTTTATATAGGGTTAATAAAATTATTTGGAATATTTATATTACATTGAATTTAGAATTATTATTAAAATGTTGATTTCATATATATTAATAAAGGATCAATTAAAAATTAGTCTATATGGAAAAATAAAATCTTAAGAAACTACATTTTAGTTGTTGGCTATCTTATGAATACTTTTTGTCTTGACTTCTGTTTCTCTAAGTAGTCAAAAATGTTTCTTTCGTAACAACTGGTGCTTAAAAATTTTCTATTTTTTTAAAAAAGGACATTATATTATTACTAACTTGAATTTTAAATTTCACACTCCTTTAAAATTCTGAAAAGCTATCATATGAACAAGCACAAAGCATGTATCTCAGAAGTAGAACAACGATCCCACATCCCCACCTCATTAACTATCCCACTTTAGCATGACTGTTTTGGATGATCTGAACAGTCAACTGATATTAGATATAGAATGAAGGCAAACCAAGATTAGCCATTCCATAATAAGAATAGAAGAACAACCAGAATGTTCCATGCAGTCATGTCATAAGTAATAAGCAGTTAACAAGTGGATTTAGAGTGTTTTATCATGCAGTCTTTAGACTCATTCATCAAACTCTTTATCAAATTCTGGGAAGGTTACCACAAAGACCTCCCCAAATCTCATCCTATAATAATTAAGGATATCTGTTATTGTTTCACATAGAGGCTACTTATTTAAAACAATAAAACATATTTTAAATTTAAAACTGCTAATATAATTTTTAATATGATATTTTTAAATGGTATTATCTTATGTGTTGCAAAATATTTTACCAAAATTTTAGTACAGCCCATTTACATTATTCAATTTATGGACAGCAATTATGAAAATGATTCCAATCAAATTTTCAAATTTAAACCAATTTTTTTAAATTTCCTTATTAATATGAGGGTAGAAATGATTGGGGTTACAATGTTTTCAGAATCACTTCCCATATCTGTGAATGGGCTGCTTAGAGGACATAAGACATTGCTGCAAATATTGCTCTTTTTATAAATTTCAGAATGTGAAGGGTACTCATGTTATATACTTTGTTTTTGTGCAGATTGAATCAAAATTATATATGTTAGTGTGCCCTTCACTCAGATAGCGAGCCTTGTAGGTGGGAAGTTGCCCATCTCTTCCTGCCTTTTCTTGCAGCTTGATTTTCCTTGAGATTTACTTCCCTGTGTGCGCCTAAGTGTTGATCAATCTGCTCTGATTTGGTATTGGCCACATGTTATTGTTTCTCTTGTCATGTTTCACTTAGAAAAAAATGGCTTCAAGTTTCCTTCAGCTTTTCCAAGGAATTGCTAGATCACAATTTTTTTATGGCAAAGTAGTACACCATAGTATGCGTATGCCACATTTTATTAACCCATTCATGTATTGGTGGGCACTTGGGCTATTTCCATGTCTATGTGATTGTGAGTTGTCCTGCCATAAACATTTGACTGCAGGAGTGCTTTTTCTAAAATGACCTTTTTTCCTTTGGGCATATACCCGGAGATGGGATTAGTAGATCAAATGGTAGGTTTACTTTAAATTCTTTGAGGTATCTTGATACAAGTTTCCAAGACTTTGACTAATTTGCAGTACCACCAACAATGTATTACTCTCCACATCCATGCCAACATCTCTTAATTTAAGACTTTTTTATATGAGCAATACTTATTGGATTTGGATGATAACTATTGCTCATAAAAGGTATTTCAGCTTTTCTTTCATAAGACTCCTCTCCTTTTAGAGGTATGCATTTTGCAACAATAATTTGGCGATGCAGTATGAAAAGAATGAATAGGTATTAAATAAACTTTTTCATTAATATTCTATATATCTGAGTATAGATAGTATACTATACATGTATATATCATATATATACTCATGCTATATAGCAATAGGTAAAGGATATATTGGCTAGAACATGGTCAACTCCATGTTTTTCCATAAAAATAAATTTATATACATCTACAGAAAGCAAGAAGTCATATCATGAGTTTGAAGTATCTTGTTTAAAGAAAACTTCAGAGTTCACAGATAACAAAAATTAGAGTTGCCCCTATTTGTTAAATTTTGGACATTTGCTCTTGTTTTCTTCATCAGAGTAATTTATGAAGTCAGATGCAAATGTTTGTGAAGAGTGAGATAAAAGGGGATGTGAGAATTAAAGGAGAACAAGAAAGCCTTCTTACATTTAGAAAGATCAATTTCAGGAAAACACACTTAGGCTTGAGAAATTAAGAATGAATTATGTGTAACTCATTACATCCATAGAATTTTTGAAGTGGATGGTTTCTGGAGAGGGACCTAGATGGTGCTGAGAATACTAATAGTTCAGGTCGACACTGTTGCATGTAGTCAGTAAAGAGTAGACGTGGGGGGAGATTCTTGAGACATTTCCACTTAATGACCTCTGGTGTTTAATAGGGATTGTGCCACCCCAGAGCCTCTCTGGAGCTATGTTATTCCTCACAGTCATATAGGTGAAATAAACCAATCAGCAACATAAAGGTCTTTTTACCTGGGAGTCCGTGTGTGACTTTGGGCAAGTTAGATCTGCTGAGCCTCAGTCACCTCACTGTAAAGGGAACAGCAGTCTTGAGCAGTCTTATTTTTATACAGATGAAATATGTCAATAGTTATAGTCACACTAGTATTTTGTACAGAGCAAACACTCAGTAAATGTTAGCAATTATTGTCATTCCCAGTAAATGAGGGCCATTGTCCCCACTCCTATTTGGTATGTGAGAAACCGCTGGTGTGGCTTCAGATCCTACATCCTTTAGGAAGGAACTTTTGAGTATATGGTAGACAAAGTTTATAAGGTCTGTTTATATTTTTCATAATGGCTATGTGAATATTGGCTCATAGAAGCAAAGCTTGGATGCTGTACACAGTGTTTGTAATCCATGATGGACTCTAAATGTAACTGTTTTAGATGATGATAACATATGCCGGGTGGGAGACCACCCTCCTAATACACATCCCATTGTGGTTAGTAATTCTTGGAGTCTCAGGACTGAGATGTTGTCTTGATATCTGGTTGATATTCCACAGAGATCAATGATTGTTTGGGGAGCTTATGGAACATGGGCCCCAGAGAGTCACACACACAAATATAAAGCCCATAACATTTCTCATGACGGTATATTCAGAAATAGGAGAAGTAGCATCTGTCCCATAGTTTGGTTGGTGACACTTCACTTTGTATTTGGAGGAATGAAAATGGAAAATATTCTCTTGGAGAAAGAAGCTTCATGTATTTTTCTCACCAGGTAATTTTTTATAGTCCTATATAGAAGAAAGAGGAATTACAAAGGAAGACATTAGTATCAGCCAGTTAAAATGTCTGTGTCTTATTATTCTCTTAATTAGAAATTATTTTAAGGAGTGTCATGTTTAATAAAATCACCAAGCAGATTTTGTGGAGAAAACGTTAATGAAAATATTCATGTAAATGTCCTTCTAAAATACAGCAAAAAATGTAAACACATGTGTCAACAATCTTAAGTAAGGATATCTCTAATTAATTTTGTGGATAACTTAGGGAAATAAATTGAATTTCACAGATCAATAAGGCTAATTAAATAATACTTTGACCTCTTTTCTAATTATTTAACGCCAAGCCGCCAATTGTGAAAAACTAATGAGAAGAATCACATTAATTCATATAAATGCTAGTGTTTTTGTTTGATACATCTTTATGATACAATTATACGATGTCTGAACTTTTACTAAATTTCACAAAGACCACCATCCTTTGTTGATAAAATTAAAAATCCCTCTTTATTGGAAATCTTTTAATAGGATACACCCAAAGCTAAATTTTAGACCAGGTATTACAGAATGACTTTTACGTTTTGCTTCTTCAATCCCAAATAACATGGGACATGGGCAAGGAAAACTGCACCGCCGTGACAGAGTTCATTCTCCTGGGACTGTCAGACGCCCCTGAGCTGCGAGCTTTCCTCCTACTGATTTTCCTCTTCATCTATGGAGTCACAGTTTTGGCCAACCTGGGTATGACGGCACTCATCCAAGTTAGCGCCCAGCTTCATACTCCCATGTACTTTTTCCTCAGCCACTTATCCTTTGTAGATTTCTGCTACTCCTCAAGCATTGTGCCCAAGATGTTGGCTGATATTCTCAACAAGGACAAATCCATCTCCTTCCTGGGGTGCATGACGCAATTCTATTTGTTTTGCATGTTTGCAGTCACTGAGGTCTTCCTGCTGGCGGTGATGGCCTACGACCGCTTTGTGGCCATCTGTAACCCTCTGCTGTACAAGGTCACCATGTCTCACAGGCTCTGTGTGGAGCTGGTCTCCTGCTGCTACCTCTGTGGGACAGTGTGCTCTCTCATCCACTTGTGCTCAGCTCTGGAGATCCCGTCCTACACATCCAATGTGATCAACCACTTCTTCTGCGATCTGCCCCCTCTCCTGAGTCTTGCTTGCTCTGATGTCACTGTGAATGAGGTGCTGCTGTTCACTGTGGCCGCCTTCAATGAGATCTTCACCATCGTGATCATCCTCACTTCCTACTTGTTTATCCTGGTCACCATCGTGAGGATTCGCTCTGCAGAGGGCAGGCGCAAGGCATTTTCCACCTGTGCTTCCCACCTCA
>CAUYPK010113653.1:0-21849 GCA_963574355.1 Loris lydekkerianus | reverse complement strand
TTTGACACATTTTCATCACACTGGTTAACATAGCCTTCCTGCCATTTTCTTAGTTATTTTGTTAAGACATTTATATTCTACATTTACTAAGTTTCACATGTACCCTTGTAAGATGCACTGCAGGTGTAATCCCACTAATCACCCTCCCTCCACCCATTTGCCTCCTCCCTCCCCTCCTCTCCCCCTTTCCCCTATTCTTAGGTTATAACTGGGTTATAGCTTTCATGTGAAAGCCATAAATTAGCTTCATAGTAGGGCTGAGTACATTAGATACTTTTTCTTCCATTCTTGAGATACTTTACTGAGAAGAATATGTTCCAGTTCCATTCATGTAAACATGAAAGTGGTAAAGTCTCCATCTTTCTTTAAGGCTGCATAATATTCCATGGTGTACATATACCACAATTTATTAATCCATTTGTGGATCGATGGGCACTTGGTCTTTTTCCATGACTTAGCAATTATGAATAGGGCTGCAATAAATATTCTGGTACAAATATCTTTGTTATGATGTGATTTTTGGTCTTTTGGGTATATGCCTAGTAGAGGAATTATAGTATTGAATGGCAGATCTGTTTTTAGATCTCTAAGTGTTCTCCAAACATCTTTCCAAAAGGAATGTATTAATTTGCATTCCCACCAGCAGTGTCTGCAAATCATAATGAACAATTCCTCTGATATAAAAAAAGATTAGCAACATTGTTTTGACTCTTAATTAAGACTGATGAAACATTTTGGTTGTGGAGAATTGGCTGACTTCCATGATGCACTTTGACACTTTGTTTCAGGTTTCTATTGGTACACCTGTGTTTCATCACCCATGATAACATGGCCCAAAACATTGTCTTACCTCTCCAAAAAATCTTGGCAAACTTCCATTCTCCTTTGCTTTTGTTCTTCCATGAGCTCTGGTAGGACCACTTTTGCGCATGATCTTTTTTCATGCCAGGATTTTCTGTTAAGATTTTTCCAACCGTTTCTCTGCTGATGTTTACTTGGTCTGCTGTGCTTCTCACAGTCATCTGATAATTTTGATGCACAATTTGATGAATTTTTGAATGTTTTTGTCAGTTCTTCTTATTACTGGTTATCCTGACCTCTCTTCATTAGTGACACTGTTACTGGACCAGCAATCTGTCCACCTGCCACCCAAGCCAATCAAAGGAGAAGAGGATGAGAGCTCAACAGTTTCACTTTTATTTATAGAAAAGCCATCAATGACGGAGAATAGCAAGGATATTTCCTCAAAGACCTGCTCTGCCCTCTTGTTTCTCCCTGTTATTTTTATGTCCCCACAGCAATAGCATACATCAATAATATTATTAATTAGCTTAGTATACATTAAACAGATTCCACTCCCCCACCACGGTTATACATTACAAAGTAAAAATATCTCTTGCTTTCAAGGTAGCTATATCATCAAAGCATTTCTAAAATGCTTACTGAGAAGACTAAATTTACAGCCAGTTAACACTTCACTGAGTACATGGAGGGCCCTGGGGTCTTGACCAGTACCAAGGAGTCTAGTTTCCCAACTAATCTACGATAGAAAGCCTTAGAAGTGAAGAAACAATCTTCAGATGTCAGCACAGAGGCTGTCCGGCCTTGTTAGGGCCTGAGCAGCAGCACCCTGTTAACAGTGAACATAAAATCATTTAATCCATTTGAACACTGCTGTTTTCTTCATGGAATTATCCCTATAAACTTGGACTAACATGTCCCTGATTTCACCTCCTCCTTTGCCAAGTTTAACAAGAAATTTAATGTTTGTTCATTGCTCTATTTTAAGCTCCAACATTCTCATGAAGGCACATAAAAACACGCAACAACAATAACGAACACCACTCAGCAAGATACTGCCACACACAGACAGGAACACACTGATATACCAAGATTGTGAAACCTTACTGAGCTGTTTGTACCACACTGCCAATGTAAGTGCACAGTGGTAAGTGTGTGAACCTAAACATCAGACCTCATGTTCATCAGAATCTGTCCGTGTTCATCCAGAATGATCATTTCCAATAAGAACTCCTATCCTCAGACTGCTTTGGTACCATGTCTTCCAGGGGCTTTACAAGTACAGTGGTGTACAAGAACAGGTAAGTCTGCAGAGGTCCTGCATGAAAAATGAAATTTTCTTAGTTTACCAAGTTTTTCCAGATAGTTTGACATAAAAAAACAGCTGTTATTCTTTCAACCCATTTGAAAACACTAGGCTAAGTCATGCCTACATATCGACTGAAAAAAATAAAAAAACTGATAGAAGAAAAAGTCTTCAAATTAATCTAAAGATATTGAGAAACACATAACCACTCAGTAATGCACAGATAATTAGGGGCTTTTTAAAATTAGCATTGAGACTGGCAGCAAATGCCATCAGTGACCTATTTCATTCAGCAAGTACTTATTTAAAACAGACTCTTTGTAAAGCATGTGTGACCAAACTTCTTTATATTGGATTAGATACACTGGAATCAAAGTCCCAATACAAGGCTTGAATAAGTATATTTTTAGCAATTCTTATTTCCAAAAATATAAGTTGCAAGCATTTATCCACACTAAATATGATAGCATGTATGAACAAAGGATGATGTAATCTTATTATAAAACATTCATAATGTATGAAACCTCACTTATAATCAAAAGAAGCAGCTGGGCACAGTGGCTCACACCTGTGCTCTGGGAGGCTGATGTGGGTTGAGCTCAGGAGTTTGAGACCATCCTGAACAAGAGTGAGACCCCATCTCTACTAAAAATAGAAAAATTAGCTGGGCGTTACAGTGGATGCCTATAGTCCTAGCTACTTGGGAAGCCGAGGCAAGAGGATTGCTCAGGCACAAGAATTTGAAGTTGCTGTGAGCTATGATGCCATAGCACTCTACCTAGGGGGACATAGACTCCATCTCAAAAACAAACAAAAAACAAAGCAAGTAAAAGTAAGATTTCTTAACTTGTGGATTGGCAAAAATGAAAGTTTGACAGTGTGCCGTGTGTCGGGTGTGAGGGGAAACGACTGCTCTCAGACGTTGTTGTTGGAGGCTCAAATTTGGGGCAGTTTGACAATATACATATATGGAAATGTTTTCCTTTGAGTCAGTAATTCTACTTCTAGGAGTTTATTCTATGGATAGCCTCACCCATGTGTAAAAACGTATGTACGAGGATGTTCATTGCAGCAGCATTGTTATAACAGTAAAAAGCTGGACCCAACAAAGTCTATAATGTGTCTGTTATAGACTGAATTTTCTTCCCTAAATTCATTTGTTGAAGCTCCACCTCCCTAGTACTTAGAACGTGCCTGTATTTGGAACTAGGGCTTTTAAGAGGCAAGTAAGGTTAAATGAGATCACCACAGTGGGGCCCTCCTCCGATGTGACTGCTATCATTATAAGAAGAGGCAGGGACACCAGAGAGTAGTTGTCATTCACTGTTCTAAAGAACCTGAAGAGAAATATTTACAGCAGTTTTTATTTCCCTGCTTAGATTCTTATAAAACAAGGAAAACTAAGTTCTACACAACTGAGACCTAGAAAGTGCAATTTTTTGAGAGATCAAATTTCATTGGGAATCATTAATTTTGTATTTATTAATATTTAAATGAATAATTCTATACCACAAAAGAAAATATATGATATAGAAAGGAGTAAAGCAGTAAAGGGAAGATGTAAGGAAATGATTTGACAGAAACTGATTCTATGGGGCTTCATGGTGTTGGAGACTATAATAAGTTCATACTGAAGTCCAGTTAAATTTATTCTAAAGTGTGAAAAGCTGAGACTCTAAATAATTTAGGAGGTAGTTTAATCTGGTGGTTGAGAGCATAATTTTTGGAGTCAGACCATGTTAGTTCGGGTCCCAGATGGAACCACCTGATAACATTCCAATTAGGTTGATTTATGGGAGATTTACTACAGGGGCTACATACAAGAATAGAGGGAACTCACGCCCAGTCATGTACTGTCAGAGCTAGCAACAACAATGGGTGTTACCACCTCTGACTTAAAGGGGTGAGGGGCAGGGGATTCCTGGAACCCTGAGAGAGACTCATGCACAGAGCATCTTCTTGGGAAAAGCAGTGATCTTCAGTTGAGGGATACAGAAAACTTGAGACAACTCCATCGGGAGGGGGCCTGGGGAATAATCACCCCTGTCTTTGTCTCATTCCTCCCTCTGATCTCCTGCTTGGGCTCCCGTTGGCTGAAAAAACTGGATTCTGGAAGGCAAGAACACCCATTGAGGCAATTCATAGAGGTCAACCACCTGGTACAGAGCTTACCTGGTGGGCAAGCGAAGAAGTTGGCACACAGACCCATCTGAATTTGAGTCGCAGGCTTGCTGTTTCTTAGCCACATACCTCTGAGCAAGTTATTTAGTCATTGGAAGCCTATTTCCCCATACATAAATTGGGATTGACAATCCTAATCCAGAGGGGTTTTGTAAGGATTAAAAGAGTTAATTTCTATCACGCCTTTGGTATGACGCTTCACTCATAGCCCTGATCAATAAATTCTATTTTGTTTTAATCTTTATTGTCATCATCATTGCATTTAATCCTCTAAAGATCGTATTTTTAAGACATGCCTGCTCTGTCTTGATTTCACAAGGATTTGGGGCTTGTTTTGAACCCTCGATGAAGGGAAGCAGCATCTTGCGCAGTCACTTGGCCCCAAATTGTCCCCAGTCAGCTAAGCCTTGGAAGGCCCAGTTTGACTCCTATCATAGGTCTGACAGCATATCACTCAGCTTTTTTGTTTATAATTTTTCATTTTACATGAATTTATTATGTTGTCAGAAGGTGATGATGTCACCATAACTGTCTGGTAATAATTTCTGGAAAGACCAGGAGACACCAAACACCTGGGAAAAGGACAATCACCTTTTTTTTTTTTTTTGCTTTCAAATTCACTTTTTATTCAGTATACAAAACTATGCAGTTACTATATTTTCATTTATTCAACTTCTAGAATATTCCTTGTGTCATTCTGTCTTTTCCATTTAAATATTCAGGAAACCAAAATAAGAGAATAAAACACATGACTTGTTCAAGGAAAGAAAGAACAAGAGCAAGAAAATAAGGGCCTTTTCCAGGGTCGACTGCGTGGCATGGAGAATGCTGGGAATTTGACACATTTCACATTTAATCCTTAGAGCTACAAATTAATTAATGATGAAAAATCTAACAACTGAGTAACAGATTTAAAGGACAATTGCTTTAATACATTAATTGCCAGGATCCCTCATGTAGTTTCTGCAAAACGGTAAACATTTTTGTAGAGCCTATTATGAACAATTCATTTTATTTTTGTTTAGAAACGTGATGTTTTTTGAAATGCCTTTGGAAGAAGCATCTGTGCATCTCATAATAAGACACACAGAGCAAGTAGAACATAATATTTCATTGAATGGGAAAGCATTAACTTTTCAACACTGTGCACAGCTTAATTTATCATAGAAAGAAAGTACGTGAGAAAATTTCTTAGAGTAACATGTTTTCATAATTGTGATTTCTTGGGTTGTGGTTATTTTTAGCATAACTACCATCTAGTAAACCCTTGATTTTGCAACACATAACATGAGCCCATGAGCACTTTCTTTTCAGCTCCTTATTGCACACACTCATTTTTTCCATCATAACCATGGGGACTTTGCTGGCTTTCCTTTTAGTTTGATTCTCCCTTCTCATAGTTAATAAAATGACCCCCACTCCGGCCTTCATCTGACATTAACTGTTTTTAAAGCGAAAAAGGAAAAGTGGATGGTATATTCCTTAAGAGCTCTAATAAAGGCAATGTAATAACCAGTGTTCTCCAATATTAAAAAATAATATAAAATTAAAACACTTCCCCCTCATGCTGGCATGGATGTAGAGAAAAGGGAACACTTCTGTACTGCTTCTAGACTGCACACGAATACAATCTCTGTGGAAAGAAGTATGGAGAATTCTCAAAGAACTAAAAGTTGACCTTCTGTCTGATTCCACAATCCCCATCCAACTAGGCATCTACCTAAAAGAAAACAAATCATTTTACCACAAGGATATTTGCACTAGAAAGTTTACTGAGCTCAATTCACAATTGCCAAGACGTGGAAGCAATCCAAGTCCCCACCAACTCACGAATGGATTAACAAACTGTGATATTTGTATACCATGGAGTAGTATTCAGCCATAAGAAAAGATAGAGACCTTACATCTTTTCTGTTTACCTGGATGGAGTTGAAATACATTCTTCTTAGTAAAGTATCACAAGAATGGGGAAGAAAAGTCTCCAATATACTCAATATATTGGCTATGAAACCAATATATAAACAACTACACACCCCACATGAACCCCCCTCCCCCACAAGTACAGACTAGCAAGGGGAAAGGGAGAAGTCGGGGAGGAGAGGGAGGAAGAGGAAGGGTTACCGGCAAGTTCTCACTAATGTGCACAAGGTGAGGGTTTTCAGCACGCCTCCTGCGTGACAGGCTCAACTACAACTTGAAGTTTACCATAGAAATGAAAACAATGTAACCTAAACATTTGTACCCTCATATTAATCTGATATTTTAAAAAAGACGTCCCTCTTAATTGCCCTCCTCAAAGCAGAGAAGATATTAACCCAGCTGGTTAGAGACCTTTGATGGTCTGAGGGAGTATAGATGGGGGACATTTCAGATGGAGGCAGAGCCAACAGACCAGAAAAGCTCTCATCCAACTTCAGAACCCCAGTTCAGACACAGTCTCCATTCTGCCAATGGGCCCTGTCTAACTCAAGGACATATGGCAAAAAACTAAACAAAACCAAACCAGTAAAACAAAACAAAAAAGCCCAGTCCCTTTCATCTGTCATCCAGAATCAAGAATCCAAGGAACAATGAAAATGTCACAATAAAGAAACCTCAATATTACTGCCCTGGAAAATAATTTATTTACCCCATGTCAGTCTGATCCCTTCAAGGTTCTCAAGACCCCATCCTCTTACCACTCCCCAAATCCATCACAAGCTTCCACAAGTGAGGTGCCCCGCCCATTTGTGAAAGCCTTTCATCCTACACAGCTGCTGAGTGGCAGGGGCACCAAACTTAGCATTAAAAAAGGAAATGTCATAAACATTGCTTCCAGTGAAGATTTCATAGATGTTTTTTAACCTATTAATGTGAAGATGATAAAATTTAGATGATAATTTTTAATTATTCTAGAAACACAGAACATTCTTTGAAGTAATTAAATCAATGCTTCACATACATAAAGAAATTATGACATTCTTTTTTATGATGTATTAGTTTATTTCTGTATGCTGGATTTCATTCCAGAAAGGATTTGTGGTTATCAGAATGCCTTACGATCTTATGTTAGAGGCTCTCTTCCTAAAATGCTTTTGAGTTTGTTCTTTAAAAATTACTTTATCCTAAGCATTCCCTGGTTCCTCTTACAGCAACTGAAGACAGAAAAAGGTATCGCCAAACCAGAGCTCAGAATGTCTGGATCGACTACCCCTCCTACCATGATAAACAGGGAAGAATGTGTTGATGAATGTGATTCTAAAACACAGAAAAGGAGAATCTAATTTGGCTATACTGGCTTGGTGCCCATAGCACAGTGGTTATGGCACCAACCACATACACAGAGGGTGGCGGGTTTGAATCCAGCCCGGGCCAGCTAGACAACAATGATAACTGCAACAAAAAATAGCCAGGCATTTTTTTGGTGGGTACCTGTAGTCCCAGCTACTTGGGGGTCTGAGGCAGGAGAACTGCTTAAGGCCAAGAGTTGGAGGTTGCTGTGAGCTGTGACGCTACGGCACTCTACCAAAGGGTAACATAGTGAGATTCTGTCTCAAAAATTAATAATAATAATAATAATAATAATTTGGCTATCCTGATCAAATTTCAGTGTATGAGTAGGGGGAGGAAGAGATAGTATATTCATACCTATTAGGTATAGTGCGCACTATTAAGGTAAAGGGCACATTTGGACTCCATCTGTACAAAACAAAGCATTAAACAAAATGTGTATCCCCTAATATTCGGAAATTAAAAAAAAGTTTAAGAAGAAAAAAAGGATAAAAGCAGGTAGTTAATGTCAGAAAATTGTAAGGAGGAAAATAAAGATTAGCAATAAAATTGTTAGGTTATTGCAGATTTCTTTTTCTAAAAATTCAAAATGCTTCTTATAACATATAATAATTTTATGTAATATCATATTCCAAATAAAATTCTGTATTAACTTCCTCCCCCATTTTCCCTACACAACACACATATAAACATACACACATGTGCTGAAGGGAAAATCAGTTTGATCCTTAGAAATGGTGGTGGTTTGGTTAAAACTGAATCTTATCCAGTATCAAAATATGAATGTATGAAAAATCAACTCCAGAAGAGCATGGGAAATATTTCCTAAGTTCACCAAAGTTGTTGTTGTTTTTTGTAATGAAATCTAGCACAGTGATTCAAACAGTTTACTAATTGTAAGTTGAGTTTATTCTAAAAGTTCATTTATAAACCAGTTGCTAGTGCTCAAAACTCAGCAATGTTATAATGTTACTTCCATTTTCAGGCTGACTCCTAAAAGTTTAACACAAGTGAAATCGAACAATGTTGCTCTAAACTCACAGATTATTTTGTACTTGAAGGGTCATCAAAGATCTTTAAGTCTAGTAAAAACATTACATTGTAAAAAGGATCAGAGAGGTTAAGTGGCTCACTTGGGGTTATCAGCATAACCAAGAGAGGACATAGGTCTCCCAACTAGTGACCTTTCTAGTATATTATAATTTATGAAGTGGAATCAACCATTTGCCACCTTTTATCTCTGAAAGATTACTTCTGAATGAGTAGATATCACTTTAGCACTTAAAAAATGCTTGCCCGTGTATTAGGTTCACAAAATCTTCACTACAATCCTATGAAGATGGTGAAGCAGATCCTGTCCTAGTTTTAAGTGTAACGACCCTGAGGCTCCAAGAGATTAAACCAGCCATCCCTAGGCACACAATTAGTAAGGGGAGGACTTGGGAGCAAACCCAGCTCTTCCAATCCTGAGGCCACTGTCCTCTCTTCTACTGACTTGGGACAGGAATTTGGCCCTCAAGGCTGCCCTGGGGTGTCCCATGCAGGGGCAGCTGGGCAGGTGGGAGGCTGGATCAGTCATGGAGATAGGTGGGACCCTCCGGAGGAGGCTGCAGCCTTGCTGAGGCAGCAGACATAGGGCAGGGAGATGGGGAATGAAGACCCAGGGCTGCGCTGATTGTGCAGCTTATGGTAGTTCCCAGTGCCATGGTGGGAAGGTGGTGGTGGGTGGTCTTCAGTGGTAGGAGGCTGGAAAAAATGACAGAGTGTGTGAGCCATGCTTACTGTTCTTACTTTTATGTCGCTTTTCCTTAGAAACTACCCATACGTCAGTGCTATCTTTATAGATCATCTGGCATATGGTTGATTTTTAAATAAAATTTTTTAGATGGACAAATGATAGTTTGGTCTATTCACGGGATACATAGTGATGTTTTGATGCACATAAGAGACGGTGTTAACATATCTACCATCTCAAATATTTATCATTTCTTTGAATGGGGAACAATCAGTATCTTCTAGCTATTTGAAATTGAGTATTAGTAATTACAGTCATCTATGACAGCATAGAACACAGCACTTAGTAGAACCTGGTGTGGATTAGGCCACAGCTGTGTGACACTTCACAAGTACATGTTGAGGATTTAATTTGAATCCTTACTGAATTAACCTAAATGGAATTAACCTAAACCTTCTCTTTAAACAGAAGAAAAAGCTACAAAATGCCTTTTTTTTTTTTTTTTCCCAATGAATTTCTGCTTGAAGAACAAGTGTTCAATTGGGGAATATAAACTTAACATTTTTAGTAAATCTCCCACTACAGCTTTATGGATTTTTAACCTTTACCTTTTTAGAAAGAAGGAATCTACTGAGGCTGGAAGAAAAATTGATTTCAGCTGCAGCTTTAAAAAGTCTCTGACATTGTTTGCATATTATGAATGTGTTGTTTTTTTTTTAATTCCCCAAAGAAGAGAGAGAAGGTACTGGGACCTTTATGCAGACATGTGTTGCTGCTAATAGGACAAGCTGGGAGGAGTGCGGGAGGGGTACATTTGGGCCTAGGGGTGTGCGAAGATTGCTACTGCTCGTTTGGTAGTAAAGAGGGAGTTGGATTCCAATCTACAGCTTGGTGCACTAAGGACAAAAGAAATAGAAGGTGTGGGCGGCGCCTGTGGCTCAGTGGGTAGGGCGCTGGCCCCATACACGGAGGGTGGCGGGTTCGAAACTGGACCTGGCCAAACTGCAACAACAACAACAACAAAAAGTAGCCAGGCGTTGTGGTGGGCGCCTGAAGTCCCAGCTACTCGGGAGGCTGAGGCAAGAGAATTGCCTAAGCCCAGGAGTTGGAGGTTGCTATGAGCTGTGACATCACAGCACTCTACGGAGGGTGATAAATTGAGACTTTGTCTCTTTAAAAAAAGAAAAAAGAAATAGAATGTGTAACACCAGCCTGCAATCTGGAGGCTTGATGCAGACTTGAAAATGGCTCACCAGTAACATGATGCTCCAGTGCCACACGCCACAGTTCTGGGTATTATGTCATGTTGGGGTTTAATTTGCATTCTGCAGTGCTTCGTTTTCATCCGGAGGGGTCTGATTGCTCACTGATGTTTTTAATTTATTATCCCGCTGTTGCAAAATGTATCACTCTGAGTTGCTGATCCTGTTCAAGTCAGGAGAGGGAGGAACAACCCACAGGGCAAGGACATGGAGCTAATTTATGAAATGACCAGAAGGCAAAGTGGGCCTTCTTCATGCTGTTTGGTTTACCTCATTCTTTCTTTATCTCTCTCTTTCCTTTAATTTTTTTCCTTTTCTTTAATTTTTAATTTTTCTTGTTCTGTACTCCTTTGATTTTTTTCTAACTCTTGTCTTTCTCCATCCAGAATTCACCTCATCTCCTACCTATATTGATGCTGTTTTTCTTTATATAATCATTTCTCTCCCACCTTCTTCTATTCTTATTCTTTGGGTCTCAGAATTCTCTCCCATTCTTCCTCCAGAACTCACCCTCAGTTACCTCCTACCCACCTGCTTTCTTTGGTTTACTAACTTTTCCTTCTTTGTCCATAGCATTTTCTGAATTTAATACTCCTTATTTTTAATTGTGTCATGGAATGTAAGAAAGAGAGGCTGGTTTTAAGCTTATAGCCTATATGCTAAGATGCTGTTTAGGTACAGGAGATAGTTTTCCATATCTCTTTGTCTAGGGTTGCTGAATCATCAGAAGACATTGGATAAAAAATAGTTTGTGAATCCAAATTATTTTTCACGTTTGTATAATTATTCTGCTTAATTGTGAGTTATTCCTACCTTGCAGATCTTCTAACTTGGTTATTATATACTAGTTCAAGCGTGTGTAAAATAGTTTCCATTTGGGGAAAGACAGCACAATATTGTGGGAAAAAAATATGGACCTTTGAATCAAACAGATGTGAATACAAATCTGGGCTGTGCTGCTAATTATCACTATAAAATGGGGAAAAATTATTACTAACATCATTTATTGATTTACTCATTATTATTATTATTATCTCAAAGTTCACAGAGAAGTGTGTACTAGAAAGGTGAGCCCCAGACTTTTTGGCAGCAGGGTCCACCTTCATGGAAGACAATTTTTCCATGGCCCTGGAGATGGGGGGAGGGATGGTTTGGGGATGATTCAAGCTCCTTACATTTCCACCTGGGATGATCAGGCGTTAGAATCTCATAAAAAGTGGGCAACATAGATCCCTCACGTACACAGTTTACGGGAGGGTTTGTGTTCCTATGAGAATCTAAGGAGCTGGTGATCTGACAGGCGGCAGAGCTCAGCGGATGGTGTGAGTGGGGGGGAGCGGGTGTGCGTGCAGAGGAAGCTTGGCTCACTGGCCCGCGGCTCGCCTCCTGTTTGCAGCTTGGTTCCTAACAGGTTACAAACCAGTACTGGTCCCTGGCCTGGGGGCTAGGGACCCTCCTACTACAATGTCTGCTTACCCACCAGTTAGCTGCATCAAATTTTATCATTTTTTAGTATTAATTTCAGATTTCTTTCTTTTCATTGAGGATTAAAATATTATAGCAATTACTTAATTGCTCTAGTCTCTTCAATTCTGAATAGGTCTAGTCATACCTATACTCAAAGACATGAGAATTAAACAGCATGATATGTCTAAAGTCTCTGCTGTATGGTAAGTGCTTAAAAATAAATTTCTCCCCTTCTTATGTAAATAATTTTAGTGGCCCTTTAGGCCCCATACAAATTTGTTAAAAAGATACAGAACATAATTTTCCTGACTGTAGGTAGCCTCTAACCGTTATTTTGTTTTTATAAAATAGAGATGATTTCCCTACCACTTATTTAGAAACATAAGCCAAAATTTAATACTTACCTGTTAAATTTTGGCCAGCATTTCAGGAACCAACTAGTTCTTCATTAAGTGCATTTTGAAAATAATATTTCTAGTCATTGGATTATGTGATTGTCAAAAGTGAAAAAGGTACTTTCCCTGGCACATGAGCACATGGGAGTTGAAACACTTTCTAAATGACTTTTCCAGATGTCGCGATGGGAAGTGTTTCCTTTCAGCAGGTGATTTGGCTGCAGTAGCGTCTGCCCTTAAATGGGCTGTGTCCAGGCAAATGAAGAAAGGCTATCCCAGGCAGGGAGAGTGTGGCACACCGGCAGGAATGACTGGTAGGGAGCCGAGGAGAACCACTGCGCAGAAAACTCCACGGCTCTCTGAACCTAGCTGAGCAGCTCAGGCTAGTCCTCCGTCCGTCATATGTATTAAATGCTGCCAAGCGCCAGGCACCATGCTGTGCTCCTGGCTACAGAAGCAAACCTCCAATCCAAATTCCCTTTTGTCATGGAGCTCATGTTGGGAGTGGGGAGAGTGTTGAGGACAAAGACATAAGAAACAAAAGAAATAAGTTAATATAGATTATGTTAGAAGGTGATTAGTAAGTGTGATGGAGGAAAAAAGGGAGTGGGGTTAGGGCGTGCTGGGTGATTTACAACAGCTGCGGGTTAATTTGCTCAGTCATTGACAACATTGATAACAACAAACATTTGCTGAACAGACATTACATTCAGTCAGTGTAGTGAGACATGGTTCATGATCTCAACTGACTTCAGGTCCAGTGGGGCAGCCTAAGTTTGGCAGGATATGATGGAGGTGTGCCCATGGGAAGACAGGAGTGGGGTGTTTTGCCTCGTGAGGGACAGGGAAGTGTGTCTTGGAAAAGGAGAGAATGAGTGATGGTCAGGAGTTGAAATCTACAGGGCTTGACTACAAATTGGGAACACTGGAGGTGAGGACATAAGGCGGAGGGCTGGTTCCTGTTTGACCCTAGAATTAGTTCTCTGGCTTGAAGTCAGAGGCGGTGAATGCAGGAGGGGCACAGAGGTCTGGGGGACAGACATGGACTGGGTTTGATGTTGTGGGGGCCTCAGGCAGTCAGAGAGATGAGCTCACAGCAGAGAGGTCGGGCCTGGGGGAGCTGCCTGGGCTTATTGCCCTGAGTGTGTCCAGACCTCAGCATTGAACCAGATAACTGATCATTTGTCTTGATTAAAGACCCAGACTACCACACAGTTTAATACCTGGGTCTTTATTTTCCTGGGCTGTAAATCCTGTCCTGATAACTTATTCCTTTGAGACTGGTCCCTGCTCTGATCTTGATAATGCAGACCCATTTGTTTATGAGCAGCTGCTGAGTTCTGGGCACCAAAGGCACTATCCAGGTGCTGACATTAAAGATTTAAAAAAAGAATAAAACTGGCTGGTTGTGTGGACTCACATCTGTAATCCCAGCCCTTTGGGAGGCCAAGGCAGGAGGACTGCTTGAAGCCAGGAGGTCAATACTGGCTGAAGCAACATAGTGAGATTCCTTCTTTGCAAAATAATAAATTAGCCAGGTGTGGTGGCAGATATCTATAGTCCCAGCTACTCAGGAGGCTGAGGCAGGAGGATTGAGCCCAGGAATTCAAGGTTACATTGAGCTGGGATCCCATCACTGCACTCCATCCTGGGCAATAGAGTGAGACCCAGACTCTAAAAAAAAAAAAAAGAAAGAAAGAAAGAAAGAAAGAAAGAAAGAAAGAAAGAAAGAAAGAAAGAAAGAAAGAAAAGAAAAAGGAAGAAAAATAGAAAATGAATAACAATGTTCCCTGCCATTATAGTGTATTAGTTTAGTGGGAGAGCTGGTCACATAAGCATGATGGCTCTGTATGATGTAATGCGATAAGAGCAGAACGTTTAGTAACAGAGGAAGCACAGCTCTGTCCAGGGAAGGGGACCCCCCTGCTACCTGCTACCAAATTTCCCGGTGGTGGCTGCTGGCCTGCCCACCACTCTTGTCATTCTGCTTTCATGGGTTGACCCATCCGTGTCTTTAAGCATCTTGGAGTTTAGAGACTGTGTTTGGCCTGTTGCCTTCACAGCTGTTCCCTGCAAAACACATGACCTGTGCAACCTGCCTCCCCGGTGTAAGAGACAAGCATCTCTCTTCTCCTGGACCACTGCGATCTCAACTGTAACATACCAGGTTCCAAGTGTCTCTTTTGAACATGGGAAATTGATACATGTTGAGAGTCTTGAATCTGTAACAGAAGTTCACTCTAATTTCCCAGAGTCCCGCTGCTGTGTGCTCCTTCCATTAAAGCTTGAAATGGCCACATATTTGAAAGGACCAGTGAGGAATATGCATTTTCAATAAGCAAGTACAGGCAGTTCCTGAGTTACAGACATCCAACTGACATACAATTCACACTTATGAATGGAGGCTCTTACAGGTAATAAGTAAATATTTCAACTTCAAACAAACCCACAGAACCTATCTTGTTTGTAACCCAGGGGACTGCCTGTATAGTGGTTTTAAAGCACATCTTCAAATTCTCTGACACAAAAGACTAGGTTGGAAGAGGGGACACAGCTTCTGGCTGGCTCTCTATTGGGATGAGCCACCTTGTTGTGAGGAAGCCCAGGCCACATGGAAAGGCTTTCCGTTCTGGCTCCAGCTCCAGCTGAGGTCTCCAACAGCCAAATTCCACCACCAGACTTATGAATCACTGAGCCTTCAGCTGATCCCAGCCCCCATCCTCTGAGCCATCCTAAGTAGCTCTGAATGAAGCACAGATGAGAAACTTGCTGGATTCTCCCCAGACTACAGTTAAGATAGTAAGTTTTATTTTATTTTTATTTTATTTATTTATTTATTTATTTTTATTAAATCATAGCTGTGTACATTGATATGATCATGGGGCATCATATACTAGCTTCATAAACCATTTGACACATTTTCATGCCAATATTCAACATAGCCTTCCTGGCATTTTCCCAGTCACCGTGGCATGACATTTACATTTCACATTTGCTGAGTTTCACCCTTGCCCTTGTGAGATGCCCCGTAGGTGTGATTCCACCCAAACCTCCACTTCTAATTCTTCCTTTCATAGCTTCAATATTCTCCTAATCACTTAGAGAATAAAATGAGATAAGAAACACTTTCAAGTGGAAAATCATTATTTTTTAATTAAAAATACTAGTATTTTGGAATGATGTGTTCATACCGCTTTTTAGCACCATGCTTTCTCTATAGAGTATGCAAAATAAATGTTAGCTAATGCGTATGATTTAATGGTTAAAAATAATAAAAGTTCACTTATCACTCAGTATGACTCGTGTCTTAAGCATCAATGTGCAATAAATAATGAACATCTACCTGTTAGACATTTTTACTAAGTAAATTATACCTTTGTGAAAGCAAAGTATTTGACAAAGTAAAATCATTACACCCTATAAATATAAATATGTATGTTTATGTTATTAACGCTTCCATACAATTAGGCCCAAAACCTAGTAAAGTCTAATAGAATGGGATCCTAGAAGTGTGGAGGTAGATTTGTGCAGAAGAAAGAGCAAGAGAATGAGCGAGCAAGAGAGGGCATTGTAGGTTAAGTTAGCTAGTCTTTCCAAAAGCATTGAATAGTCTTTAGAGGAAGAAAATGAAAAGTTCAGCTTGGCCTGTTGTTTCATTGTCCAGAGTGTGACCTGAAGGTGTTCTTTTCTGGTATCATTCCTCACAGGTCTTTCACCTCTGCTTTTCTCTTCTCCATTGAGGTTCAAGTGACCATTGGATTTGGAGGGAGAATGATGACAGAGGAGTGTCCTCTGGCCATCACAGTTTTGATTCTCCAGAACATTGTGGGTTTGATCATCAATGCGGTCATGTTAGGCTGCATTTTCATGAAAACAGCTCAGGCTCACAGAAGGGCAGAAACTCTGATTTTCAGCCGCCATGCTGTGATCGCCATCCGAAATGGCAAGCTGTGCTTCATGTTCCGAGTGGGTGACCTGAGGAAAAGCATGATTATCAGTGCTTCAGTGAGGATCCAGGTGGTCAAGAAAACAACTACCCCTGAAGGGGAGGTGGTGCCCATTCACCAACTGGACATTCCTGTCGATAACCCCATCGAGAGCAATAACATTTTTCTGGTGGCCCCTTTGATCATCTGCCACGTGATTGACAAGCGCAGCCCCCTGTATGATATCTCAGCAACTGACCTGGCCAACCAAGACCTGGAGGTCATAGTCATACTGGAGGGAGTGGTGGAAACTACTGGCATTACCACACAAGCACGAACCTCCTACATTGCTGAGGAGATCCAATGGGGCCACCGTTTTGTGTCTATTGTGACTGAGGAGGAAGGGGTGTATTCTGTGGATTACTCCAAATTTGGCAACACTGTTAAAGTAGCTGCTCCTCGATGCAGTGCCCGAGAGCTGGATGAGAAGCCTTCCATCCTTATTCAGACCCTCCAAAAGAGTGAACTGTCCCATCAGAATTCTCTGAGGAAGCGCAATTCCATGCGAAGAAACAATTCCATGAGGAGGAATAACTCTATCCGAAGAAACAACTCTTCCCTTATTGTGCCAAAGGTGCAATTTATGACTCCAGAAGGAAATCAGAACACATCAGAGTCATGACAGCAAGATACTCCAAGACAGTTTTTTATGCTTTATGCTGGGCACTGTCAGATCAAACCAGAGTTGGACCACAGCAATTTGTCTTTCTACGTTTTATTACACTAAATGATATTCATATTCAAGCAATAGCACTGTCTGTACTAATAAACAACCCACAGAGTGAAGGATTCATGGCTTACATTTGTTTTATACATGTAGACTTTGCAGTGCTATGGTTTCATTATGGATAGGAAGTGGTATGCTCTTGTTTGATTCCATCTGAAACACAAGACTTACGTTAATAGTAATAGACGTGGAAAACAAAATTTAGCCAAGGACTGAGTCTGTTGGAAATGCTTTGTTAGTAAAACTACAGATATGTTTCTATGGTTTACTCTAGAAATGCAAATAGAATAGGAGGGAAAACCCAAAATTGCATTAACACTTTTAGTATATCAGACCTCTCCTTTCCCTATGATACTGCACCTGGTAGGAAGCCTAAGGAAAAACTGCTTAAGTTTATCCATTTCTGATTGGGTTCAGTTCATTTACCTGCTCCTTCATAATGACTTCAGGGGGTTCCTGGTCCTCCATAAGCAGCCTGATGAGCAGAACTGCGCAAGGAGTTATTGGAGGAAACGAAGTCCTGTTAGGACGGGTTCCCAGCAGTGACAGTCCTTTCCTTCAACTTCTCACTTCTTCTTAAGAAACCGCACAGGGAAATACTATATTGATTATTTTACTAAATCATTTTCTTTGTACTCACAGATCTGTGATTTCTTCTTTTACAAAAATCATCCCAAGTTAAAGTTCAAGAAAAAATGCTTTTAGAGGCACATGAAAGAAATGTCAAACAGTGATAACACTTCCTCTGGGACATGTTTCTCTAAGAGAATCACTTGTGTTTTGCTTTGTTTTGATTTTTCTCAATCCTAATGTATCATGAAAATCCTGAAAGCTTATCTTCTTTGAACCCCTGACTTCCATCTTAAAACTGTACTTTCGTCCCACTAATCTCTGCATTCAGGCCTGGCATATATAGATTTGGCATTTATCTCATATGCTAATAGGAGATTTTCCATCAAATCTTCATTTATCCACTTTGAGCTCCTGCTTCTTTAGTAAGGAATAAGTGAATAGAATAATGTAACTGGTTAGTAAACCATGTACAGCTTTACTCCTGTATTCCATAGAGCTAAACATCAGGAAGCCAAGCTATTGTGTGGCCTTTCACACAGATGGTTGGGTTTATATTTATTTTATTCTATTTATGAACTTCGAAATAGGTCATCAATAATTGAAGATATATCCTATCTTAAACAAAAGGCTTATGATTCTAACCAGGTGAATTGAAATCATCAAGTTATCAAGTTAATTATTCCTAGAAAAGTTCTAAACATTCCTTTGAACTCCAGACTCATAGATCAAACAGGTACTTGAAGCTGCACTTGGATACTGAATAAGCAGTTAACGTGGTGTTCATAACCCAATGCTTCATTTCCACTCACAAAGCCTGCCCCTCCCCCAGCCTTTCTTTCAGTCACTCAAGCCAACACCAGCCAGTTGTCTTTGATGCCTCTTTCATAGCTTCCACGCTTTCTGTTAGCAACATCTCTTGGCTTTGCCTTCAAAATCTATCCAGCGTAAGACCCATTCTCTCTACTCCCGGCACTTTCTTCAAAGCCTGAGCAGGACTATTCATCACCCAGGGTACATACAGATGCAGCTGTTGCCAATTGTTAGAATATGTTAGAATTGTATATGTTGCCAAAGAACAATGCATCTGAGTAATACTTAGTCCAGCAGCAACTGGACTAAGTGGGCATCAGACCTCCTCATGGTTCTGGAACAGATACAGGTTCCCATCTCCCCTTCCCACGGCAGCTGAGCAGACCTAGAATGCAGCTGCCACACCAGCAGTAAGAACACGTCTGGTGCCTGCCTGTTTCAGTAGCAGCCCGATGTTTATCAAGGTGATGGAAGGTTTCAGGGAAAGTGATGTTGGGACTCAGTGGGGCTGACATGCAGGACCTCAGAATCCAGTAGCACCAGGGAGGGCAAAGCTGGCTGTGGCACACAGGCAGTTCCCCTAGTCACCTCCCCTCTGCAATCAAAGCTGGGTGCCAAGGACCTAATGACCATCAATTTAACCAGCAAGTCCATGGAAGAAGTGTCGATGGGGCTTGTTTATGTCAAGTCATGGCTAGGTGGGGGCCTCATTTAGCTGGTGACCACCGTATCAAACAAAAGATCAGCAATTCCTAAAACACCAAAAGTGTTTTAAAGAGTATTAGAATGACTTTATGGCCCATTTTTGCTAAAATATATTTCACCCGGTAAGCAATTTTGAGAACCATATAGATTAGTTTTAGGAAATAAGAAGATGTTCTCATGTTTCATCTCCCTCTCTCCATAAATGTCTGTGTATCATTTCGACATGAATTAAAGTATTATTTTACACTCAGTGTTCCCATTCTCCACTTCCACCCGAAAGGAGGCATTATATCATTTTAAATCATAAATCAAGTTATATCATACCTTTTCTTAAAACCCTTCTGTGGTTTTTTTATTTTTCTTAAAAAGAAAACATTCTTACAAAGCCCTCAAGCCATACATCTTCTTGTTACCACCTTCCCCTCGATGAGTTACATGCTTTACCACTGGCCTTACAGTTACAGAGACGTAAGTCCTCCTGCAGTCAGAATCTGCTTCTCAGAATCCGCTTCTACATGGAGCACTTCCCCCCAGAAAGCCTCCTGGGATTCTCTTGTTGTTGTTTAGATCTCTGCTGGAGTATTATCCCATGAGCCAGTATAGTATTGTGGTTAAGAAAATATTCTGTGGCTAGCTTGCTGGGTTTAAATTTCAACTTCAACATTTAGCTTCAATGAGGCTTTGGCAAAGCCTTTAACTTCTTTGTGCCTTAAATTCCCAATATATAAAATCAGAATGATTGTAGTATCGATCTCGGGTATTTTGTGGGGATTAATTCAGTTAAGGTACATAAAGGGCTTAAAAGAATTTAATTAATTTACCCGGGCCAACCTCTCGAAATAAAGAACTGACTTGAAACAAGCTGGACTCTTAGTAAATGACTAAAGCAATGCATTACTTTTTTTTCCATCTAGGACAGAGATTAAAACAAATCTTTGCAATATGAATCTGATATCTTAAAAATTCCAACCAAGCTGGGTACAGTCACTCATGTCTGTAATCCTAGCACTTTGGGAAGCAGAGGTGGGAGGACTGCCTGAGTGCAGGAATTCAAGACCAGCTAGGGCAACATAGTGAGACCCTGTCTCTACAAAAAAATTTAAAAAATTAACCGGGCATGGTGGCACAGAACTTTAATTCCAGCTCTGTGGGAGACTGCAGCAGGAGGATCACATGAGCCCAGGAGTTAGAGGCTGAAGTGAGCTCTGATCATGCCACTGCACTCCAGGCTAGGTGACAGAGCAAGACCTTTTCTCAAGAAAAATAAAATACTCTGTAGCAGACACCTTCCATCTGCCCATTCCCACTTGCTTTTGCTGACTCTTTCACACCTACCACTTACCAATCTTTGGAGATTATCATGTATAAAATATTAAAATGTATAAAGAAAAAAATTGCATGTGGAGATTTATGGTTTTACAAATCTATCATTTATTTATTCATTTAGTAATGTATATTGAACATCTGCCATGTCTGACATTTACCATCTGGCATAAATAACGAGGTGTGTCTGTTTTCTTTAAAGGGAGGTAGAAATTGATAGGCAGGTTACATACTGATTCTGCTCCTAACTAACCAGAGATGGAAAGTATCAGATGAGAAACACTGGATTACAGGCCAGGATTATAGAGAAGACATTTCCATCCAAAATCAAAATCAAAACCTACTCCTAGTTAGTGAGTAGGCATGGAAAGAAAGCAGAAGATCCAGAACTATTACACAGAGAGCTTGGCTGACAGCTGGGTGAGGAAACAGAACACTGTTAGTCCTTAGAACCATCCTCTCCCCCTGCTTTACTATAGTTTTACTCTATAATTCTTCATTATATGCCACTTAGCTCAAGACTCTAGGTAAAATTCCTATTGCCTCTGCACAGAAACATTTCTGAATATACCTTGCCAAGCATTCTGACACATGATTGTGTCTCAGAACCAACAGTGTCCCGGTGGCTTAAGGAAATGACCTTACTTCTCAAAGAAGGTCTAAGTCCCACAGAAGTTAGTCACTTAGCGAACATAGGCCAGCATTTTTTTTCCTTCCAGTAGTTGGATTCTTTTTGTTGTTGTTTAATGAGTTGGCATTTATAGAGCAAGAAGTTTCCTCTTTGATAATAAATCAATCATAGATAAAGAAGAATGAAAAGATATCTACATCTCCCAGGGCTCCCGCCTTCCACTTTTGTTATTTCCAGCATGTGGAAGGTAGAGACAGAACTGAAATCAGTGTCTCTAAGGACCAGTGCATTAAAGTAACCATAACAAACCCTACAGGCTGTTTTAGAGGAAACCCCAGGGCCGTGCGCTTCCCATGATCTTTATGCACAATTCTCATCAATGGTAATGGGAATTTCCCCCACAGACCTAGGAAGGATGTGACTCTAATTATACTCCTTGAAAATTTACTGCACAGATAAGTTTAAATTTATGAAAACCTTAATCAGCTTTTAATTTCAGACCAAAATATCACGTCAGAGCTCCATTTCATTTTTTTTTTTTTTTTTTTTTTTTTGAATTTATTTATTTTTTTATTGTGGAGAAGGGGCAGGGAAAGAAGGCGGGGGAAGAGGTGCGTGACAGGGTCAGGCCAGTGGCATGGTACCACGTTGGCTGTATCTAGGTAGAGGCAGTTTCA